>CM061919.1:95310647-95339364 GCA_031002005.1 Vandiemenella viatica | reverse complement strand
ACGTTTCTCACACACCTCGTACTTGTATGGCCACCGAAACCGCTAGTAGAGTCTACTACTTTGCAGGAGTAAAGTGGTCATTCGGCTCTGTGGTTGGCATTCGGAAGGACTAGGGCTCGTTCTTTTTTTTTCCTTACTGCTTTACGCTTCGTCGAAGGCTAAGGTCATTAGAGGCGGGATGGGACTGGGGACAAGGAACGGGAAGGAATTCGGCCATGGCCTTTTTAAAGGAAGCATCCCGGCATTCACCTGGAGTGATTTAGGGAAACCATGGAAAACCCAAATCTGGATGCCAGGACGGGGATTCGAATCCGCGTCCTCCCGAATGCGAGGGTAGAACGTTAACCGTTCACCAAACAGGCTCGGTGCTAGGGTTCGAATCCCCGTCCGAGAGTCCAGATTTGGGTTTTCTATGGTTTTCCCCAAATCACTCCAGGCGATAGGCGGGAAGTGACCCCTAAATGCCACGGCCGAATTCCTTACCCGTTGCATGGCCTCCGTCATTTCCCGCCTCTAATGACCAAGGCGTCGACGAGGCGTAAAGCCATAAGAAAGGCTCCGGTCGTTAAGGCACTTGCACTCAAAAGTTATGGGTCTGGTGTCAGATTTCAATCGGTGTGGGACCAGGAACATTTAAGAGATATAACCTACGCCAGGACATTCCGTGGTTGGGATTCCACCTTAAAAACGATAGTGGTTGTGTAACGGTTAGCGTTCTGGACTCTCATTCGGGAGGACCGCTGCTCGAATCCCCGTCCGTGCATCCAGATTTTGTTTTTCCATGGTTTCTCAAATCACTCCAGGCAAATGCCGGAACGCTTCCTTGAAAAGGCCATGGCCGAATTCCTTCCCATTCCTTGCCCCCCATCCTTTCCCGTCTCTAAAGACCTCGCTGTTAAGAGACGTTAAGCAGTTTAAAAAAAAAAAAAAAAAAAAAAAAAAAATCCACCTTAAACTGCATTCCCAGGCACGACAGGGGCAGAATACGCGGGAAATCAAAACTTTGTCGTGTAGGTAGTCTAATAATCCCTCGGGATCTCCCAGCCTACAGGGCCATACAGTAGTTTATCAAATCTCTCAGATTTATAGAGCCGAATGATGAACATCACGCTTTATATATTTAATCAGATGTCATCAATGGGAGGTTTTATATTTGCCTCTAATGTACCAATAATCCGATGTCACCTTATTGCTCCAACTATGTTTTTCTTTGCCTTAACGCTGGAATGAACGGCCGTTAGATGAAACGTTCGCGTGGGAATTGTTTGTGTGTGTGTGTGTGTGTGTGTGTGTGTATGTCTGGAGCGGTATCTACTCCTTCATTTAGCGAGGTCGATTATCTTACGATACTTGCGGCCACGCAGTTATCCTGTGGAGGTGTGGGATGCGGTGGACTTGACTGAACCTGTCAGATGACTCTTATTTTTTACTTTTTCAAGATACTTTTACGAAATACAGGATACAAAATTCAAAGAATCATGATACGAGATTCAAAATTGCGGTCCTCTTCCGGATCGGCGCTCCTGCGAGTGTTGTCGCGGGATTCTTGAATCTCCGCACATTAGGAAGAACAGCAATATGTTGCCGTATGAGCTGAGGGGAGATGTGGTCCCCTTAATGAACTCTCTCCACGAAGGAAATGTAACCAGTGTATCCTTTATCTTGCAGCTGACAGACGTATAGTACTGTATGGCCTACTAACCATGTTGCGGAGATTTGTTTCCATGCGGGTTTGCGTATCTTATCCGACCTAAGGATTTCCTGTATTGAAATTCTGGGTATTGTGGTTCCGTCCAGTTGTGCCAACTTTGATTTGAGCCATATCCAGATGCGTTGTCAGTTTTTACATGACTCAGTTTACCATCTGCTCTGTGACGCACCCTAATGTTATTTTAATTATCCTTGTCCTCTACTGCTGAAATTTTAAAATTATTAGTGGCTTAGGTTTTGTTTTAATAAGTGAATCTTTAATTTATTCCTTTCTTTAATGCAGGAGAATGTCCTTAGTTGCTACCAAGCAAGGTTCATCTTAAAAAGAAGAGAAGGAAGCGCTATTCGCCTTATTATCTAATTTGAGCTTACAAAAGAGGTAACCGCACCACTGAATGTAAAATTTTTCTATACCGAACATGCGCAGTCTGTTGGTGCAATGGCACAACTATTTGCTTCATGTCACCTGTAGCCACTATAACCACTGTTCATAACTGTGTACGAGCCACTCTCTACTCAATTGTCAACGTATAGCCGTTTCTCTACGCGGACGTCCAAACGAAAGTACATACCTCTGCGGAGGCATACTGCTTCATAAATTGTCTTACCAATACGCACACCGCCAAGAGGCAAACCAGTCGAAAATTTATTACTCTTATATCCGGCTAAGTTCAGAGATACCGTGTGGTCACATGAATCGTGCCTTGTGTTTATGATTTCAACTTGACACTGCCACTGTAAATGTTTTCATACTTTGTTCTCGGATCGTCTTTAACAAGGTATGCCCTACAGAAACTATCCACACTCCCAAATCCAGCTTTCATGTTATTGTATGGCGTGTTCATCACATATACTAAAAGCTGTTACGTTGTCTATTTAGGTCAAGTCATGAGTATCCAATGCCCGGGTATAACTGTAAATCTGTTTTCCTTTGTCATCGGCAGTACGTATTCAGTACAGCACTATTTTTAAACTGTTTGAAATATTAGTATCTCCTGAGGCACTGCTCCTTTATAAACTTAACCATTAAACAGTTCCTAGTTCGAACTTGTTGACGAGAGGTGGTCTTAAAAAGAATATAAATATAAGTGAGGTTCTTTTGCTTAGCCTTAGAAGTACTGATAATTTCTCCAGCTTGGCACCGAGAGTGGTGGTGTAACGGTTAGCGTTCTTCCCTCGCATTCGGGAGGACGGCGGTTCGAATCCCCGTCCGGGCATCCTTATTTGGGTTTTTCATGGTTTCCCCAAATCACTCCAGGTGTCTCTAAAGACCTCGCTGTTAAGAGACGTTAAGCAGTTAAAAAAAAATCCAGCTTGGCATTTAGTAAAGGCAATTTTGTTAATTTTCTAAATAGTTATTTTTAATTTATACCGGCACTACTTCTAGTGTATGATCTATCATGCCACATTCAGTTACATGTCGAGTCTTGATCAAATCGTAAATTTTGGTACTTGAGACATGTCGGGCATTAATTCAGTTTTCAGTACGCCATCTTTAATGACGTGATTTTGTTTTTTAAAAAAAAAAGAACAAGAATTTTACTGTACCCTACACCACATTTTTAAAGTTTATTAACATCTATACTTAAATAAAACATTAGAAGTAGAGCCTCCATTATATTTCACTGTCAGACCGTAAAGTGACTTTTGAAGAATGTACAGAAATGTATTACTGTCATTACTTACTTGCTACATAGTTTGTATTATTGAATGAAATGTTTCTAAACTTTTTTGATCCTTTATTACATCTTGCTACTGAATTTTAAATTGGAACATTTGTTTTAGCGGAGTCAGTAATAAGAAATATCATTTCTAACCAATACAGAATTGCCCCGGGGATCTGCCAGATACAAACTGCGTTTCCACGGAAAACAGTGAACCAAGTCTTTTAATCGGATATGAACGTTGTTTGAGTAAAAATTGCGAGCCAAATGCAAAATACGTATCATATTTAGGACTGTAATATCTATACTGAATTATGCATTCAAGCGAAAGAAAGAATCAAAATTTTATCAACATTTTTCAGTTTTATTTCGTGATATATCCTCAATAATTGCGATTAATTTTACTGTTGTAATTTTTGATAGCGTCATACATATTTCAAGCAGGTTATGAAGCTAATTCGAAACATGTGTGAAATTCGTTATTTTCACAAAGGAAAGTTCGGTATTTCTTAGATTCGTTTTGAATAAACTCTTTAAAATAAATAAATATCACCCAATTTATATGGAATTCATGAGCAATGCAACACTGGCAGAGGAAATATTCTAAGCAAATATCTATTATTTAATCACAGTGTGTTCAAATGCACATTTTTGAAATTCTGTTTTAAGATTTAAAAAATTGCAAGTTCTTTTCATTCTTCGGATGCAAATTGGATGAAACGCTAACATATGTAGAAAGAAGATACTCCAATGGGATATTTTCCAAATAATTTCCTTGAAATTTATTAGTCTGCTCAAAAGTTATATCACCACATCGTATAAACTTTACAACATGGAACCTAAGAGTAGGAAATGTTCAACTGGATCTATACATGAACTGACTGTTTCAAACATTCTTCTATATGAGTTAATGCTTCATACCGAAAGGAGTCTAGTTAAAAATAGTTTAAACTATCATAATTGTAACCAGTTTGTGGAATTGTGGATTTGTGAATCTGTAACTTAACAATGGATATCAGCGTCTGCACAAGTGCCGTTTTAACTTGTGATTAATACGAATAGCAGCTCTGGTACGTTGTGGTTGTGGTGATTACCAAACGAATTTAAGAAATCAAATACAATAAGTTTTATTTTCTCCGGCACAAGACAGGTATTGACATATCTATTCGCTGGTTTAATTAAGAATTTTTTACTTTGTCATGATAATTTCAGACTATACATTTTTCAAAATTCTTTATGGAACATTATTAACCTATAATGCCATAGTGGTTTTTCGTTTTGAGCTTTTGACGAAGGACACTTCATATATGAGAAAAACTCGATTTATTCCTTATTAATACCTGTAGTTTGCGTTGTACATGTCTTTTACATCATTATGACTGTGTTACTTAACTGTGAGCGTGGAGACTTTCCCGGCGTACTGAAGCAATGTAGTCTTCACGGGTGTGCAGCCGGATGGTGTTTTGAAAACACGACGTTTCGACAACCAGCTCGGTTGTCTTCATCAGGCTTCCGGTGTCTACAGGCTGACGAAAGCTGGCAGTCACCGCGTAGACTGGCTTAGCCTCCCAGACAGACCTCCTAATATACCGCCACGCCGACAGGTATATTAGGAGGTCTGTCTGGGAGGCTAAGCCAGTCTACGCGGTGACTGTCAGCTTTCGTCAGCCTGTAGACACCGGAAGCCTGATGAAGACAACCAAGCTGGTTGTCGAAACGTCGTGTTTTCAAAACACCATCCGGCTGCACACCCGTGAAGACTACATTGTGTTACTTAACTTACAATATGTAGCAAATCATTTTTGCTCTCACAATTTAAGGGGCGTCCATTATTTACGTGTGGTGTTTTTTTTGGAAATCCGGAATATAAACAAACAAATAGCTACAAACAAAGAAAAAAAAAAAAAAAAAAAAAATTAAAAATACTGGTGGGTGTATCTGTGAGAAAAAATTTCTTAGCAGCTCGCTATTAAGTCCTCCAAATATGACGGTTTGAACGCACATTTCTGGCAGATAACTTAAATAATTTTTAAAACCCTAAATAAATAATTGTTAAAAGTTAAAATAACACATTCACTCTGCTGTAAAAACTAATGCTAATATTTCTGTATAAAAATGAAAGCTTTTATCGTACATTAAATATATCGCTATGAAAGTACCGAGCGCGGTGGGTGAGCGGTTAAGCACTGGCCTCGCATTCGGGAAGACACCGGTTCGAATCCCCGTCCGAGCATCCAGATTTGGGTTTTACATGGTTTCCCCAAATCACTCCAGGCGAATGCCGGGATGCTTCCATCAAAAGACCATGGCCGAATTTCTTCTCATTCCTTGGATCCAGTCCCATCCCGCCTCTAATGACATCGACAAGGCTTAAAGACATAAATAAAAAAGTGTTATTCTAGATTAATTTTCTTGCCATAACGGCACAAATAGCAGATAATGAAACCATATACACCGAATAAATGTAATTAAACAAAAAGTAATTAATAAATGAGCCAAAAAATCCATTAATAATTCTGGTGCACGTATCATAATGGCGACTCCTCCAGGTGAAAACATACCGTCTAACATAGCCATGTGATTTTCAGCGAATATTAAAGCAATTAAATTTTAATACTCCTTCCTAAACTATACAACATGACGCGGGATTTTGTTTTCACAAAAATAAACTAAGAACTTTTCAGAGCAATAGGCAATTCATCGTCAGCTCTCAAAATTAAAAAAAAAATCTCCACATAAAACGAAAAATTGACTCAAGCCAGTGTTCTTATCCCAGCTTTATTTAATATCTACTCCAATGATTAACCCTTGGACAGCCATTGCAAGTCCTTTATCTAAGCTGATGATCTTACCCTACCTGCTCAACATGTGACTTTTGAATTCGTCGAGGGTAGACTTACAACAGCTCTTCAATCCCTTGGAAATTATTACAAGCATAATGACCGCAAGGGGGGGGGGGGGACCCTAAGTCTGCGCGTTTCACTTGCGTATTATAAATGCGCAAAGCGAAAGCTGAATGTGACCTGGAATGGATCGACTCTACTACACAGTGTAAACCCACATTAAAAACTTAACTTAGTCCACAACCGGAAGGTTGGTTGGATCCTCCCGAAGGAGGCATACTATGCCATTGTGTCAGAGGCAGGACGGCCAGTTCCTTTCCTCTGGGATCTACAGTTTAACGTGGAATCCGAACCACGGAGCGTCCTGGCATAGCTCATATGATTAAACACAACTCTCAAAATTTCTGCGCCTGCCGGGATTCGTGCCAGGACCAGGAGCAGCGAACATTTTGAAAGCAAGCACCTTAGCCACTTTTTTTTTTTTTATCAATTTATTGTTAACAAACAGTTTAGACATTCATAACAGCAAATTTTACAAATTTGAATAACAGAATTTCTTTCTGAATTTCTGGTCATAACTAATCTAAAGGATTACAATTTGTCCCATCTCAGACTCTTCACTCGTTTTCGACGGGGCGTATGGGAAGCTCGAGGGGTCCACTGTGGCGGCTGCAAGGCCTCTTGGGGCGTACTCATTGTCGGCGGTCTCTTCTTCCTCTTGCGTCGATCCGCACTTCAGTTCGTTGCTGGGTGTCGGTTCTGACGTGGGAACATCTCTTACCGGCGTCTTTTCTTCGGAGTCGGTATCTTCCGTCTTGCTTCACCATCGTTGTCTTGACTTATTGGTATCACTTGATAATTGTGGGCGCTGGAACTCTTATTTCTTCTGTTGGTTTTATGGAGGCATTATCACGCTCAAGAAGCGTGCGAACTTATCTTTGTATTTTTCCCTTTTAAGTATTTTGTTGTGTTCGATGGTTAGGTAATACCAGAAATCCTCTAATGACATCTCTCCTCTTCTACTGATGACGTAGTGGGTGTAGTTGCCCAACAGCCAAAAGTGAGCGTTTCTTTTAGTCGCAGGATAAATTGTAACATCTGGGAATAAAATATCTTCGGGCGTGAATTTCTGTGGAGTAGTTCTATTGATTATGGCTAGTTTGCTTTTCGTCCACCTCCATATGTCTGGAACTTCACATCCCAGCAGACGATGTTGTATCGTATCCTCTAGATTACAGCGCAAACACTGTGCGGAAGGGCTAAGGTGTAGTGAGAACAGCTTTTCATTTGAGTTTATCTTCCTATGTATTACTCTATGCCAAGTGGAACGTGCGTGGCTATTGATGTATTCATTGTGAACATTCTGCCATATTTTTTTCCAGTCGTCTCTTCTGTACGTAATTTCTAGTTTGCTTTGCGTTTCTCTTTGCAACATGTCATACAGTTTCTTAGTTGTTGGAATAGGCTCACCGCTGGTTATGTTTAAATAGCTATTTTCTATGTAGAATATGCGAAAATGTCTTAAATTTGCATTTATATGGCTGATATCTACTGGTGCCGTACTGCTTCGTGGTTCTAGTTCGTTTAATGTGTACCCTGTTATACTACTTTCCATGTCTTTACGGTGTTTGTACATGTTCCTCATGTAGATGGCGGTACATTTCGTTTGTATATCCACGAGCTTCAGTCCTCCTTTATCATATGGCATCTTAAGTATTTTGTGATGGATCTTAAAAATGTGTCCACTCTGTATGAACCAATTTATCGCCATTTCCATTTTCTTTGCTATTTCAATCGGTATTGGAAATATGTGAGCTAGGTACCACAGTTTTGGGAGGGCAACTGTGTTTATCAGCTGTATTTTTTGTATGGTATTTAGTTCTCTGTTTGAGAAATCTTTCATCTTGCTCCTAATTGCTGCTAATAGCGTCCTCCAATTTGCAGCCGATGCTTTCTGTGGTGTATTATTAAATTCAATGCCTAAGATCTTTATTTTGTCACGTGTTGGTATCCAGCTTGTGCTCTCCGCATCCATAGTATCACTTATTTTCAGACTTGCGGATTTTTTTACATTGAGTTTTGCGTTTGAAGCCCTTTCGTATGTCCTTAGTAACTCTCGTATTTTCTGTATGTCTAATGAGTTGGTGGTGATAATATTTATATCATCTGCGTACGCGCACACCGCAATTTTATTCTCTCGGATTTTTAATCCAGTAACCGTATTGTAGACTGCTGCTAGAAAGGGCTCAACTGCGAGTGCGAACAAAAGCATGGACAGTGGGCATCCTTGTCGTATGGATCTTGTTATTCTTAATGGCTTTGTTATTACCCCGTTTATGAGTACTCTTGATGTCGCTTGGTGTAACAGCGTGTAGATTATATTACATATTTGTTGGCTGAAGCCCATCTTTTCCATAGTTACTTTTAGATATGTATGGTTTATGCGGTCAAAGGCTTTATTAAAATCTAATGACAGGACGGATGCTTTTGCGTTTGCAGCCTTCGAGAGTGCAATTGTATCTCTGATGTTTGTTATTGTTTGAATTATCGATCTGCCATTACCAGTACAGGTCTGATATTCCCCTATTACTTTCTCGGATACATTTCTAAGCCTTATGGCGATAATTCGACTGAATACTTTATAGTCCGAGTTCAGCATAGTGAGTGGTCTAAAATTTTCTATGTCTTTCTTATCTGGTTCTTTGGGGATTAATATAATTAATCCTTCTACTAGTTCAGTTGGAGCTGTGTTCATAGTCAATAGCTCGTTGTACATGTCTTCAAATTCTTGTTTTATTAAGTCCCAGAATTACATGTAAAATTCTATTGGTAGTCCGTCCGGGACCAGGTGACTTCATTTTCGGGCTTCTTCTTATGGCGTTTTCTATTTCTTCCCGTGTTATTTTCTGGTTTATGGTTTCATTGTCTTGTTGAGATAACACCGGCTTGATGCATTGTAATATTTTGTTGACTTCTTCTTTATCAATTGTCTCTTCTGTATATAGTTTTGCTTAGGTATTTTGTTACTTCTTCCTCTATTTGTTTTTGATCCACAAGTCTGTCTCCTCCTTCTGTTTTTAGCTCAGTTATTAGCTTTCTTTTTGCGTTCTGTTTTTCTTTGACAAGATGGAAGGTTGATGTTGTTTCTTCTTGTTGGATGGAGCCCGTTTTTGCTCTTATTTGATATCCTAGCAGTTTCCTGCTTGTTATTTTAACTATTCTGGCTTTGAGTTGTTTTATTTTCCGGTTGTTTTGGCAACGTTTCTATGTTATTGGTACATAGCTCTCTCAAGGCCATGAAAAGGAATTCTTTGGTGCTATTTTCCCATTGCTTTTGCTGTCTGGAGTAGTTTATCATGGCGTCTCTGAGTTTGGGTTTCGCACATTCCGACCACCATTGCATTGTTGTATTATATTTACTTTTTTGCCTCTTGCAATGATTCCACTTGTCGTTGACTACGTGTTTCAGTTCGTTGTCCGCTTAGAAGGGAGGTATTTAATTTCCACTGCCCCCTTTTTCTGATTATTTTTTGCGGGTCTGAGTTTATTTTACAGTGGTATGCATTGTGGTCTGAAAAGGCTAAAGGCCAGATCTCTACTGAGGAAACTTTGCTGGTTATGTCAGGTGAGACTATATATTCTGTCCAGTCTACTTGCTGTGCTCTCAGTGGTGTATGTAAAACCAGGAATTTGCCCATTTTTTACTTCCCAACTGTCTGACAGTGATAATTTTTTTATTAAATACTCGAGTTCTTTGCATTTGTTGAAGTTTGGGTATTGGTCTTTTGGAGATATGACGCAGTTAAAGTCTCCTGCAAGTATTAGACTGTTGCAGGTATCTGTCAGTAATTGGGTTATCTCTGTTTTGTAGAAATATCTTCTGCTTTCTCTATTTTGAGTTCCGGAAGGCGCATAAATGTTTATAATGCGCGCTCCGGCTATCATGCAGGCTATGCCCCTTCCATTTTCTAAGATTTCGACGTTTTGGATTTCGATACCCTCCTTGGTTAAAATTGCCGTTCCTAGACCGTTATCTATGCCGGGATTCTTCAATTCGTTGTATCCAGTGATGCTTAATGCACCTTCCCAGGCCACTTCCTGAAGGAGCGCTATATCTACCTCCGCCGCCCATAGATATTCTTTTAGGCATTGTATTTTTGTTGGGTTCTTTATCCCATTTACATTTAGGGTTGACACACAGTATGTTTGAGTCCGCGTTGTACTTCTATCTGCCATTATGTATCTTTACAGTCACGTGTAGTTGTATCGTTCATATCTCTGCTTCATTTGATATATCTTCTTCCTCGGTGTCATCTAGTTCTTCCGACCATAAGGATATATTCTCTTCACGGGCTATATCCATGTCATGTGTTTCGACGGTCTTGTTTTCGTTGTTGCTTGCTTCCTTGTTGTGGTTTCCGCTATATGGAAGTTCAGCAGATTTTGTTTCTGTTTGAATGGCGGGGATTTTCCTTGATTTTTCTGCTAGTTCTTCTGCTATTGAGTCCACTCTCCTCCTTTCGAGTCTTGGCCTTTTGGTATTAGGTGTATTTTCCTTCTTTCGTTCTCCCATTGATAAGGCTTCCTTTTTCTCTAAGGGTACTGTAAGCAATGGGTATTGTTTGGCATTTGGCACGGTTGTTTTTTCGTCTTTCAGTGGTGTTTCGGAAGAGCGTGTTTTGACATTTTTGTTGTTTCCTTGCTCTATTGTGAGACTGTTTTCTTTTTCGTACATCGATTCTTGGGGTGCTTCTCTAATAAGTGTATTCTCTATCTCCATTGGGGTGTTTGGTGGGTTATCCGTTTCCATTTCTAGCACAGGTTCATCATTTCTTGTTGTATTGATTCGGGTAGTACCGTTTGTCACATTTGCATATGTTTCTTTTAGAGGCTCCCCTATAATGGCTGTATGGGGGGCCAGCCGTTCAGATGGTAGTTGCAAGGGTCTCCTTTGAGTGCATTCCGCCTTGAGGTGATCATTGGAATTACATATGACACACGTTCTCGGCTGTCCTTCGTAAATGACAAGCGCCTTAAACCCTGCAATATTTACATACGAGGGTATGTGGGATTTTAGATCGATTTTGACAGATCTGATACCACTGTCTACCACGAATCTCCTACTACCATATCTCTTGTCCGATGTTACGTTGAATATTGTACCGTATTTTTCGAAAGCTCTCTGTATGCTATTTGTTGAGATTTCGAAGGGGACGTTATGGACCTTAACATTTCTTATACCTAGACCAGCATGCGATATAGAGACGCTGCTTACCTCGCCGTTGCTGTGGACGAATTTTCTTTCTCCATTAGTCTCCTTTATGATACGCAGACACTCCTCTTCATCTCGAAGCTTGACGTACACCACATTGGCGAGGAAGTCGACTTGAATGCCGTACACACTCTCCTCTCGTAAGCCGATTTCATTGTAGAGCCACTCGTCGATTTCCACTGCCTTTGGACGCATGTACCCGTAAGCGAAGGAAAATTTTATCGTAGATTTTCGTACGAATTGATTTGCTTCCATAACTTTCACTAGGCTTTGTTGTATCTACTTGGTAAACACTTAACCACACAACACCAGACACCAGGAAAAATGCGAAGCGACCGCTCACTACAGCCGGCCGCAAGCGACTCTTAATGGTCAAACAGGTCTCCGAGAAATTTTTTTTTTTTTTTTTTTTAATGGCATTTGGCAACGGAGGCCATACAGCCAGCTCAAGGTAATTATGATTGCTTTCAGTGTATGGACGTCACAGGACGGACAGGACATTCACACAGACACACAACACTTAACATCCATGCCCGCGGCCGGATTCGAACCGGCGGCCTTCGGCACGCGGAGCTAGCACTCTAGCCACTACGCTACCGAGGCCGGCTGCCACTGAGCTACCAGAAGGCTCAAAAACCCACATTACCTCGGCGTAATTCTTGACAGAGGTCTCACTTTTAAAAGCCATTGTAGCCACGTCAAGATGAAAGTATCATCTCGTAACAATATATCAAGGAAGTTGACCGGATCTAGCTGGGGAGCTAAACCAAGCGTCATCCGCACCTCTGCCTTAGCATTATGCTACTCCGCAGCGGAGTATGCATATCCTGTATGGCAAAAATCAAGTCATAGATGGTAGATGTTGCGCTCCACAGAACATGCCGGCTCATCACAAGTTGCCTCAGACCATCACCTGAGGGGAAAGTGGAGATACTAGCTAGCATCGCCCCTGGAGACACGCCGGGAAGTTGTCACTAGCGTGGAAAGGCTTACAGTGAACGAAGACACCCTCTACCTGGCTATACACCAGCCCTTGAGACTAAAGTCCCGATCAAGCTTCCTGCCACTAAAGCCACTAAATGGAGCACCAAAGCAATGAAATAATATTAGATTGGGAGAAGAGAGTGCAACATGATTTCGAACGGATTAAGCAAAAAGAAGGTCTACCATCTGAACAAAGATGGCCCATATGCAAGTCGTTAAATAGGCTTCAAGTTGGAGTTGGCTGTTCCAAAGATACTCTTGTCTCATGGGGATATCTGGGAGAACAGTCAGGTACCTAATGTTCGTGCGGGGAGAGAGAAACCATTGTACATCTGTTGTCATGTCCACAAATCGGAATAAATATTTGACCTCCAATTAGCTACTAACAAAGCCATAGCATTGGCGGAATAACTACCTCATATTTGATGCTGTCATCTACACGGGAAGAAGTTTTAATATTTTTGATCCATAACAATGTAGCGTCTACTCACTGGTTTAGATGAGCTTAAATGACAGTTGCCTGAATGGACAGAATGTCAAGTACGCATGCGAGTGTACGGAACGTTGCTGCGCATGCGCACTTGACGCGTAACGCGTAACTCGTAACACTAACATTGTTCCACCCTACCGCTGCCAAGGAAGTTCAAGAAAAGTAATGGTAAGACATTGTTAAAAAGCGGAGCGCAGTGCTCTCGCAGTACGTGAGTGGATTGGGTCACGTGATACATACTGTTCGTGTGAGCGCCGCTACTTCGCCGTGTCACGCACGCCGGCCGGCGGCAATTTCACGCCGCGGCGAGGCTGCCTCTCGGCGGAGGCTCCTAAATCAGACGCCAGGCGTCGGCATTCTTCTGCGTCCGGCCTGCGGAGGTGGCGCCGGTAACTCAGCCACCTTGAAGCCCCCCGTCGCCTCGCCGCGCCGGCCGCCTCGCCGATTTATGACGCCGCCCCTAATGGAATATGGTCCAATTGTTATTCGGGGCTCTCTCTGGGCCGGGAGATTACCTAACGCGACCAGTATTTCTCGGCGAATCGCGACGCATCTAAATAAAACGCCACGGTTTGCTAGGAAATGGGGACGACGCCCATTCTCTCCAGTCCATTAAGTGAAGGAGAATACTGGGCGTGATTGCATGTGTTGTTCCAAACATATTTTCGTCTTATCGCTGTGAAACAGTGTAAATGAACGTAAATGTGATTGTGTAAGCAGCACTTCCGAACAACGAGCAACCTACTAGTGATACGCCATCTCTTTCATTCGATAATGCTTTCCCACCAAAGCTTCAAAAGAATATTCACTGTAACACATAGAACAGGTTACTTTTGTTTAAATTTCACCATTGCACGAAACGAAAAAGTAATACTGCTTCAAAGCAACTATTTATTTTTCTTGAGGATACGCTACATTAACAACAATCTGGGCTGCAGAGATATTGTTTCAAATCATTACAATACTTAAATTTAGTAGCTTTTCTTTTTTCCATCACTTACTTACTCAAACTCACTTTATGCCATGTCAAGAAAATCTTTGATACTTCACTTTTACACGCGGGGTGTTATTCAGTCTTCTCGCAGTCAGTTTTCTCACCACTCCAACCAAAATTAAATATTTCCAAGAACAAGCGAGAGTGTTGCGTCCACTGCGGCGGGAATCGCAGCAACCTGGTTTGCTCACGTCCGCGAGAAACAACGTCGACATGTGCTAACTGTGGTTCTGACCATGGCGCCAGCTATGGGGGATGTCCTGTGAAGAGGAAGCCCCAATCCACCATCGGAAGACGTCAACATAAACCCAGCCACACCCAACCAGCCGAAGGACCGGGCGGCCCACAGAAAAGGACATCAAGCCGCAGTAAAAACCATCCGCCGACCGACAAAACTGATCAGCAGGTGCACCAATGCTGCAACCACAAGAAAATAAGTTGGGGAAAATCGTCCAGTTGCTAACGCAGCTGTTTACGGCGATGATCCCAACTGACCATACGAACCCAGTAGGGGGTTTTAATATAAGGATGCATATGCCGTCCTTAGTCATTTTTTCCCAAAAGTGAAAATAAAACGTGTCCCCAAAACAACATCCTAACTGACACCTAGAAGTTATATTACCAAAGGTAGTGGGGCTTCACCAACAGCCGTAGAGGAAACGAAAAAAAAGGTTCCATATTGCAAGTCAACCAACCATACTTTAACCAATTGTGTCAACAAAACCAAAGATTACATTTAATAATTTCTGATAATACCACTAAATACAGAAATACAAACAGATAAATTATCTATACAGATAACAAGTTACAAAGCCCAAGTGAACATCTAAAACAGTAAAAGAGCAACAAGAGTGAGTCTGGAATTTGGCTTACAGATCCTAAATGTAGATTCTCTTTACAATTACATAGATGTTGGACTGAATTGTAATACACTTATATGCATTATTTTGGTCTGCATCATTTTCGAAGTAATTAAAATACAATCGCATTACGGCAGAAAAAATATTAAAAATCATCCTTTTTCGTGGAATATGTATTTTCAATTTTCGTAATACAACGGCCACATTCTCTTAAGAATGCGAAATGTGAATTCATTTGAAAGTCTTTATGCAGGATAACTACAAATTAATAAATTTACGAATTATATTTTTATTTAATAAGTTGATGAAAGATATGCGAAAAAAAATCGTGGAGCTTCCTAGCATAATTCATTTAAATAAAGCAAATCTGCGCCGGAAGTGGAGGTAAAATTTTCGTGGCAATGCGAAAATTGACTTTGATAATATCTCCACTTCTGCTTAAATTCGAACATCACGATCACAATCTAAAAATATATCTCCGTAATGTGACTCATCGCAATTTTCCACTTTGAGATGGAAGGTCTATGAAACTGGAGACAGCTTCTACAAAAATTTGTGCAGCATTTTCATTTGTCGCTAGTATCCCAGCTTGTTCAATTAAACTCTTCACTTATTCCATTCGAATGCAAATCTCTACTCTCGCCTATAATTTATGGTTTTAATCAATCAGAAGTTGTTTCAACTGATTCTCTACAACCACTTCGCGGGAAGACTCACAAAATACAGTGTAGTGACCATTTCTGAAAGGGTGTCACTGAGTAAATCTTATTTGAAACTTTTCCTTATTATCCTTTTGGCTTCTAAACAAGATGACGGAACTTGGTTGGCTAAACTTGTTCTTCCATTCCCCAAATTTTCAATTTTTATTCCGTGGTCGACATCATCTATATAACACGAAATCCGGGTATATTTTTCCAAGAAAAACTCGAAATCTACTGCGAAGATTTCGATGGGGTTTTCACCGTTTTAAAGCTTAGAATATCAACTCAGTTGTTTGATATGACTTATGCTTCTACGTTACATAACGCCGCAACATTAAATGAAATTCTGAACGTTTGGCTAGGAATACCACAGATGGAAGCAGCAGATGCAGCAAGCTTCACACTAAACACACAATTACAATGTATTAAGATAATTTTACAATAATAACTATTTTGCACATTAAACAAAACTTGTTATTTTCTTTAATTCGGGATATTAAATTTTTAAATGCAATAGATAGCCGTAACTTGAAGGATACTTTCCTTTAATTCGGGATATTCAATTTTTAAACTTCATAGATTGCCGTAAAAACAAGAGAGATTTTCTTTAACCACGATCTCTGGCAGTAGGCCTATAAATACATCGTCTCTGGCCATCAGCATTAGTCTTCTCTATGAAAAAAATCATTTATTTACGATAATATTATTCTGGATTCAATTTTGAGATTTGTGTAAAAGGCCGAATCTGCGGAGTTAAAGTATCCGGCGTTTCGAGCACAAAGTATCCATTTACTTCGCAATTGAGTCAAATATGAGGTTCTAATATAATCTAAAGTTGTTTAGTAATGTAATAATGCAATTTTTTAACCAAATTAATGAAGCTTGATACACATGAATCTTTTCTGACAAATGAAATAGTGTACTTGCAAATAAACTTCAACCCACCCGTTTCTTGGTGAGCCATGTGAATCCAGGTTTGCTTTAATTCCGAAAAAAGTTGGCGCGAATTTTATGAATCTTTGTACAAATGAATCTCATAGCGGGAATAAAAATTGTGTACGAGTAAATCTACGCCAACTATACCGGGCAACGCCGGGAACTCCGCTAATTATTAATAATACCCAGAAGCTATACAAAAAATAAACTGCTTTCAGCAATACGTAACTATAATGAAAATATGAAATAATTAATTTTATATTTCTATGCTTGTCTTTTTATTTTTGCTTTTGGTTTTACACCTCGTCGACGTAGAGGTCATTAATGGTGGCAAAGGACTGTGGGCAAGGAATGGGAAGGAATTCAGCCATGGCCATTTGAAGGAACCATCCCGGTATTCGCTTGGAGTGATTTGGGGAGACCGTGGAAAACCCAAATCTATAATAACTTCGTAAGCTCACCCACTCACCTTGATAGCTACGGGCTGGATAACGGTGACTCCACACACCAACCATCACTCGCAAATTAACAGTGACCAGAGATATTATTAGATAAAAATTTGAGGTTATGTGCTCAATTTAATAGCTAATCAACTGATATAAAATTAATTGACAGAATACATTCACTAAGTTTGCTTTTCGTAGCATTTCATTCATGAAAATGCTACGGATAAACTTTACGGCTAATAAAACGTGGAACTACCTTTCAGTAAAATGTCGTTAAAGAAAACAACGCAAAAAAACTTAAATTACTCATGGTCACTGCTGTAACAACGAATGCCAATCATCTTTGATCGTGTTTACTGTACGTGAGTTATCAGATTATTCAAAGTGGCCATCAGACTTCAGATTGATACTTAAACGAGCAATCTGGTAATAAATTTCTTCAGAGTTGCTTTGCTAATTCATAATCTGGAATCGGTTGCATGTTCTCTGGCCACTACGGGTATTATTGCCAAAGATTATGATTGTTTTGCCAGCCTGTATCAAGGAAAACGTGATGTTTTGGATGCAATTGTTGTTGTGATGAATGACTAAACGCGCTTTAAACAAAGTAGGAATTCTTCAAAATTTTCAGAATTAACTTTTAGCGCCAAATTCACCAGTTCCAATCTAGCAACCAGGACTTTTGAAACAATTGAACGATTGCGCGATCCTCTCTGTCCGTGTTTAATACGTCTATCAATACCTGTATAAATTCATCTAGCTTGTAGCGTATCACTAGGGGGGGGGGGGAATTATTAATTAATTCTTAATATTTTACGCTATACAGGGTACTGTAATTGAATATCAAAATGTAAATTATTTAAATGAGAATTGGATGATTTTGGGATTTGAAATAGTTATAAAAAGACATTTTATTAAAGATTTTTACAATGGCATCTACAAATCTGAGCGTATTTACCATTACTTTAATAAACAAGAGGTTGTGCAATTTTCTAAGCAACGCTCAGACGTACAATGAGCCCTTTAAATGCAAGCAAACAAGTATAGTTGTACTTTAAAAATCTCAGAATTATTCTAATGAAAAGTATAATGATAGCAAACAGTAATGAATTTTTAATGGGTTGGGACGCCACGAATGATTAACCTGTCATTCGACAGTTACACAGTCTAACTCAGTGGTTTTATCAGATCAGAGCAAGGATCTTTATCTCAAATGCGCTTAAGGGTACAGTTTCAAGAGATTTGCAGGCTGAATGACTTCGTAGAAACATATTACCGTTCTTCATCCACGGCAGGTAGCGCTGAGCGTAGATGACCACCTGGTCGGTCGTCGTAACTGGCCACGCCAGCAGTACGCGGCAAGTCGCAAGTTAGAAGTGCGCCTCAGATGGTCTCCAGGACACAAGTCAGCCCAGCACACATGGACCCCAAGTCGCCAGCGACTCGTCTGGGCTCCGGAATGGACGTGATCTTGTCTGCCCTCCCGACTGGAAGGAAGTCAAATCGTCCTTTTCTGCCGCCACGGAGGTAAACTCTCCCTCCGCCTCTTGTGGCTCGAAGACGACATAGAACATAAAATTCCCAGAATCTTAGTACTATGTTCCCTGTGATTGGCTGACCATCTGACGTCATGTGATTCTTTGGCTTGTCTTGGCCACGTTAAGTTTCGGCAATCCTCGAGAGCCGACGTCTCCTTCGGGAGGAAGGAATTCTGTTTACGGCCTGCCCGACAGAAACCCCTAATCCTCTTACCATTGTGCCTAAAAGGCGCCAGCCAGACTGCCCTTCACTGAAGCGTAAAATCCTTGCCTTTCACCCTTTCATGCGCATCTTTCGAACATACAGTGGACATCCCAAGAAATGGAAAAATATTCTAATCCTTTACTTTATATACAATAAAAAGTGATATGTAACAGGGAGCTTAGCGAATCGTTACAAGCTGAAGAGATTTTATACAAAATTTTGTACAGTGATTCCTTATAAAGAAACTCAGGTCAATTTCGTATTTGGACAGATCAGGTCGTGACCTTTCACCCTAAAAACGAAAACTATTCTAGACCCGCGATTTTTCTCATAAAACGGTCAAGGGCTTACACTAGTATAAAATAATAATAAACATTTAAATGGAAAACGGTAGATTTTTTTCGTAAAAATAACCTAAGCATTAAAAGTTTGAAATTTAGAAATCCGATAGCTTATTCTTAAAGTGGCAGACGCATTCTTAACCATCATTTTTGGTGAACAACGATGGTTTTTATAATGCTGTTGTGAGTACTGTTGTATAGATACTAACTCATGGATAATGTTCGCACGTCAACGATCATGAATGCTGACGTATCAAAAAGTAAGTACAGTGTTTCCAATTCTAAAATGAACTGATGCTGCCGTAATACCTCCTCTTTATTAATTCAATTAGTTCACATCACATAGCCAGTTTAACTGCGTAAATAACTGAAAAGTAAGCCTATCCACTCTGATCTGCATATCGATCACTGCCACATGCTGAAAAACACAGTGATGTATCTACAGAGCAGCGAAGCATATTATTTAGATTGATTTTGGTAATTATATTTCGATGATCATCAGCTTGACAACATGAGGTGACAAAATATTCAGTCGCTAAACAAGTAATTAATATACTGTAGCAACAATTTGCACAATGGTTAATTTGCAGGCACCACGCTTTTGAAAGAAATAACAAACAGCACTTGCGTCAGTGCGAAAAAATAAATGATTAACAGATTATTTTTAGGTTCTGGATTTACGCCTCATCGACGTCAAGGTTATTAGAGGTGGGAAGGAACTGGGAGAAGAAACAGGGAACGGCAAAGAATTTGGCCATGGCCTTTTGAAGGAACCATCCGGAATTCGCTTGGAGAGATTTGAGGAAACCATGGAAAATCCAAATATAGATGGCCGGACGAGAATTTGAACACGCTTGCTCCCAGTTCAGACGTATAACAGAGTTATTTGTATAAT
The DNA here is from genome assembly GCA_031002005.1 of Vandiemenella viatica. NCBI lineage: Eukaryota > Metazoa > Arthropoda > Insecta > Orthoptera > Morabidae > Vandiemenella > Vandiemenella viatica. The sequence goes on along the minus strand of CM061919.1, from coordinate 95,319,485 downwards.
CACAATTTAAATGTGTATTTCTCTAATTTTCCCTGTAGCTCTTTCTTCCGTAGAACAATATTCTCCGTAAAGTTTAATATGATTATCATGGGAAAATGGGCAGTCATTGAGGACTTCCAACAGAAGTGAAAACTTAAAATGATGAATATCATACGTGCAACACGTCATATTTACAACTACAGATACATTAAATAATATCAATTCCGTGTGGTCGTAATGATCTGGTGACAGGGTTCCTATAGGCTGCGTATTCCGCTCTTGTCTTTGCCGACTTAACCTAACCCGGTAGTGATACCAGGTACACGGAACCTACAGTTTAACGTGGAATTCGAACCACTGAAGAGTTCTGGCGTACATTACACAGCAAGTTCTGTCAGAGGTGAAGGCCGGGTCTATGAAAATCCCCGCCAAGACAGGGATTTGAAGCAGGGACATTTCGTTCCCCACTCCGAAGCTTTAACCACTGAGACACAAGACCGCTGCAGTTTTCACTTCAAAAACTAAAAATCTAACACTGTCCACAACCCGATGGTTCGTCGAATCCTCCCGAATGAGATGTACCAATGAGATTGTGATGTGTTAGAGGCAGGAAGGCGAATTCCTTTTCTCAGGGACCTACATTTTAACGTGGGATCAAAACGACGGAACGTCTCGGCATAACTCGTATAATCAAATAAAAACGTAACTTAGTCCACAACCCGAATATTGGTTGGACCCTCCCGAAGGAGACATACTAAGCCGTTGTGTCAGATGTAGGACGGCCAGTTCCTTTCCTCTGGGACCTACAGTTTAACGTGGAATCTGAAGCACGGAACGACCTGGCATAGCTCATACGATACAACACAACTATTAAAAATTTCTTCGCACACCGAGATTTGAACCAGGGACCGGAGCAACTAGCTTTCTGAAATCAAACGCCTTTACCACTGTGCTACCAGACATTAATACAACTCCTCAAAATTCCTGTTCACAACGCGATTTGAACCTGCGCCCGGGTAGAGAAACTTTCGGAAGTAAACGCCTTAATTGCTGAGCTACCAGACCGTCTTGTGGTGAAGCATATCAAAATCGGATAAAAACTCTGAACTACTCTTAAAGAAATTAAGGTGAGGGGCGAAAGGAGGGGAGGGTTGATGTTTTTATAAATCAAACGTAAACATTTTTTTTACTATTTGTTTTAAACTATTCGTATGCAAAGTTCCATCAAAATCGAATGAAAACGGTGTGTTTATATGAAGAACAATGGAAAAAAATTAAAAATATATTTTTTATATATATTAGATACAAGTATATTTTGTACTTTCATTACTCTCCAAGCGAAACACCTCGTACTTATTGCTACAGATGTACTGTTAACATTTGTGTGTTTGTGACACGCACTCATAAGATTTTACCCATCCAAAAAGTGCATATCATACCCATGCCGATGATTTATCCCTGTCCAAACATAACGCTCCTAAAGAACTTATCACTTCAAAAAAAAGTTTGTACCTGTAAAAAATAGTGTAGTAGATATATTTAAACGATAGTGTTTACTTAAATTTTCTAGCAAAACTTTATGAAAATGCAAGTTTTATTTTCATATTAACGCTTCGAATCCGTTTTTAAATAAGTTTTTAAGCTTTGGATTAATGTTCAATGAGTCATTATATTCGACATTTAGGGGTGTGGGTTGTTATGATTCTAGCTTTCACTTAGCCGATCAGGAAAAACTGCCTAAGGTTGTAATCGGAAAGGCCGAAATCCTGGGGATTTTTCCTCAAATATCGCTTTCAGTAGATCTGAGATTGTTATGGATTATGTCATCTATGCAAGGTAGCCATTTAAGATGTATGTAAATTCTTTGTCATTACGCTGCAGCAGCTGTTTGCTCAGAACACCTTCAAAACCGATTTATTTTATTAATCGCTTTACGAGTCGGGAATGGACCGTGGAAAAGAACGGGAAGGAATTCGGCCATGGTACTTTTGAAGAAAGCATCCCGATAATCGCCTGCAGTGATTTGGTGAAACCATCGAAAACCAATGCTGGATGTCCGACTGGGGATTCGAGCCCGCTTCCTCCCGAATGCGAGGTCAGACCTGAACCGCTCATCCAACGCGCTCGGTGAAAAAGTCTATGGAAGTCTCAACCCAGCTACAAATAGAGTAAGCCAAATCATTTTTTCTGTCTCGACTGTTTTGCTCTCTCTCTCGTGTTCTAAGTTGAAGTTTCTAAATAACCAAATGCAACTTGGTAAATATGGTATTAAGTCACTAAACAAAACAATAAAATTACGCAGTGAGCCTACAGTTTTCTGAAGACTAGTAGCATAAGTGAAACGCTTGTTTCATGAAAGTAATGTTATTATGATTTCATGTGTAAAATTTCATACAGTAATGTAATAAAAACATTGAACCCAAAATATAATTGTAGTTCTCTCCTCAACTTTCCTCTGTGTTGTATTGGCCGCCGTCTGTTCGGGAGGGGGGGGGGGCAATACGTTGATGAAATATAATTATGAATAATATATATGACATCCAATAAGTTGGTTATTTGGTTAAATGGTGAACTAGAACCATTATTATTTTATACAAATATTATACTCAATTTATTAAGTCTTCTGGCTTATACAAGGCCGGGTATAGTTAACGTTACGTTAAACATAATCCAAAGACAAACAAACAAGCAGTACCCGACATTTACAATCCGCCGGATAAAAGCAAACATGAAACTGATTTAAATATCTTAATAATTTGCAAAGTCAACATGATATCAAAGTGGCATCACAGGCCAACAAGTTGAAGTTAACATTCACAAAACAAAGAATCCCAGGGGCGCCGTTTAAAGTTAAAAGCATCGTTGAATTTAAAACTATCAGCAAGATGCTTCGAATTTGAAGTGAAAAGCTTGGTTAGCTCAGTGATTTTAGGATGAGAGCAGAGTCTTATCTCAGGAGTCGTTTACGGGTTAGCAAGCCTTGTTAAAACCCAATGGAACTGTGGGCCCATGCGTCGGTACTTTACCATAATAGCATCTTCTTGATGAGGTGTGGCACGCTCAGTACCACTGCAGCAACGAATGCCAGATATGTCCCCGTTAGCACATCAGCTTCAAGCCCATCAGCCAGAAATGCGATCAGACACAGTCACTGATCAACAGCCACGAGCGCTCAGCAGCTCGTCTCGGCAGCAAGTGTCGTTGGAGATGGCGTCGTGTCCTCTTCTCCGACAAAATCACCTTCCTCTCCGCTCATGAAACAGAAGCCGTGAATTAACCACTGTGAACCCTTGTAGCCGTTCACGATTGGTGCATTGATATATGTCCATCATCACGTGTTTCGTATCTCAGCTAACATTCGCTACGCGTTTCCCGCACATTTTGCTTGACCTTGTCGGGCCACTGGGAAGGGGTGAGGTCAGTACACTCGGGAGCTAACGGTTCCCCGCGCTACCCCTTTTGTGAGCCATAGGCGTCGGCCTGTCGGCGACACTGGGCATTGTCCCGTCCTCTGAGCGTTCAAAACTGCCGTTCCAACTTCCTACATTCAATATATATTTCTGAAGAGCAAGTTTTGCAGAAACTAAACCATATAACAATAATTACTTTGGCTGCCCGGGTTTAATATATGATTATTCACCTATGAATTAACCCTATCATTTATAATATTTACAATTTAATAACTGAATATTACCAAGAAAATCTGAATATTAATTAATAGCTTAATAATATTCATTGTGGATGACTCTGTCATACCACAGTATGTATTTCAGATGTATGTCGAGGCTCTAGAATAAGAAACATTTGGTAGTGAAATCCGTTAGCACGAACTGATAAACGTAACAGAAATAAATTGTATTTACTTTGAAAAGCATACGTTTGCTACAGTTAAAGTGCACCACGTTAGAAGCAAACATGTTTAAGGTAAAAGATAAAATTCATTGAGAGAACATTTACTGGAGGAGGTTACAGTTTCCCTGGAATTTTAAGCCCGAATTTTATCGCTTACCCGTTGGAGACGATAGCGTCAGAGGCGGGAGCGTTCTGCAGGGTGCTGTATGGCTCCGAAGCTGCAGCCCCGGTAGTAAACAGAATGTACTCCACCCCTCTGGTGGAGGGAAGGGCGTTTTCACAAAGATGTAACAAGCAACGGAGCAGCTGGTCTGCTCTTCAAGTGCCTAACATACACGCAGCCTCCCCTCTACATCTTTACCGTACCCTCATTTCTTCACGAACCTTACCCCTTCGTCTCAATCCACAGCTCCTCCTCTCTGGGGTTCTCCCCATCCGCATTTACCGCTCACTGCTCCGCGCTTTCTTTCTTCTCTGTATAACGAACTCAACTGACACCTCAGTACCAGAACGTGCTGTCACAAAACTTCATCTGTCCATCGCGCAGCCTGTCAAATTGAAACGTAAACACTTCACAAAACTTCATCTGTCCATCGCGCAGCCTGTCAAATTGAAACGTAAATACTTTGCGTTTTTGTATTTTCTTTTCATCCAAGTTAGGCTGCATTTGCTGAGCCGTAAGCAACATCTCTACACATTACCGCAAAAGGAGACCGTCTAGGATTCTGTCAAATCATTAGAGCATTGTATCTCAGACGATAGCTCACGTTACACACAAGCTTTAATAGGAAAACAAAACTCCAATGCTAATGCAAACAGTTTGAAATGAACCAAACTAATCCACACTCAATATTTTTTCTGGATATATTTTGCAGTCAGTTGTTACTCGAACTATTACAGTGTTAGCTCTTTCTGTAAACCAGTACACAGCACACTATTAAAACACGATAGTAAAAAAATACTACTTTTTTTTTGGCAATCGCCTTTGTGGGACGTTATACACCACCATAATAATATTATCCTGCGGCCATCTGACTTACACACACTCTTGCCGCCTTTGTCCGTCTGCCGCGGAGGCAGTGTTACCAAACGCTAACATTAAATTTGTATGCTACCAGCTTAAACTACTTAATATCTGATACACAAAATACTCACCGTGGAACCGCCTTGTAAAATATTACATACATACAATACAAAGTTATAACTATATATGTTTATAAAATGTCTGAGTATCTTCAAGAATTTCTGAAATCGCTACCGATTATGTCAGTCCAGTAAAAAACTAAGATTTGTACCTAGAAAACCAAGAAACATACAAGTTTCTGCTCAGTGAACTTACACAGTAGTACCAACCTCTATTTTATCTCATATGTACAATAGCTTTCTAATTTTATTAGCTCTACTCTCAAATGACACGAACTCGTCACCAAAGAACTCAAATAACTAACTAAAAATTATGCCTGAATGCTCAAACTAGCTGTAAATGTCATTTTATTCAGGATCTTGCCACCCAATTGTTTATTATTCCTCATATATCAAAGTTTAGCTTTCTTCTCCCAATAAATTGTCTTATAAAATAACACATGTCCCCAAGAAGCTTCACCCTTGCACTTACAAACAATTAATACCTTACCGAACTTCTCGGAAGCTAGGAACTCTCACGTTTCTCACATCCAGATGGTCGTTGGGCGTAATTGTAACGGACGGAATCTCACTTCCTGATTTTTACTGACCTTTTGTACCAAAGGTTTCCTTGCAGCTCCAGTTGGTCGTCGACGTGAAGTCACCAAAGCGAATCAGCTGTTTTTTGAGATGTAGACGTAGTAGAACAGTAGAATTACTGTATTCCGGATTTTCGATATACAACTTTCGAACTCTCTTTGGAATTCGATTCGAGCTGATCTTAAGTCTACAAGTTGATTTGACCTCTTGGTTACAAGTGGAATCATAGCATGTTTTTGAACATTTACGCTGTGTTCAGATATGCAATCTGGGTAGCTGTTGGTACGACGCCACTTATCAGCAGAACAGGGGCATATGGTATGTCAAAACCTTCACTTCCTTCGCTGAGGTTAATACGTGGCTTCCTGAAGGTTCGTTGATTTCAGTGGGAACATACTATTGTGAATCTACTCGTCGTTTGATTCTTAGCTGTCCGGGTGGCGCCGCGTCATGTTCATTGTAGCCGACGTTTCGACTCCTTATTAAATTCGCACGGTAATAACTTGAAGATTTTGGCGGTCCACCACAAAAAACCATTGACGCCCTGTTTTTCTCACGTCAAAGTTACATTCTTCACGGAATTACTGTAAATGACCTGAGTTTTGTTTTTGTGATTTCAATTAATAAATGTTGCCTCAATTACGTACGTCACTTACATTAATAAATATAAAATAATGTATTCATTTTATTTATTTGTGAATTGCAAATGTATGATATTAATGTTCTAAGTATTTTTGAAGGTAAAGAGTAACTAATGGCCTTGGATCGGAAACATAGGATAAATATCGATATAAGAATGGAGACAGAGATAGGAGAAAGCCGAGAAGGGCGTAAGAATATGATTTTAAGTAATATATAAATTAATGGAACTGTAAGAGGAAAAGTCGATTGTACTGTGTAAAATTATTATGGCGGCAGACAAAAAATATTACCCATTGATGAATTTATAATATTTGCTTGGAGCTTGTTGAAGTAAGAGAATAAATAGCACGATAAGGTTGTATAAACTTTTTATTTAGGAGTTTTAAGGGAGTAAGAGACGAGGACCTTTGGAGATTATAACCTGAGAGTAATCGTCATATGTCATCTAAGTTAAGACGATGACATAAGATTTTCCCATTCTGCCTGGGAAGAAATTCCAAGACATATTACAGTAAAAGTAAGATAGTATTAATCAGGCCAAGATACGGCCATTAAACTTAAAAAAAAAACTAGGCCAAGACACGGTCATTAAAAGTAAAAAAAAAAAAAAAAAAAAAAAAAAAAAAAAAAAAAAAAACTGATAGTTGTGTTTAAGAGTAAAAGTAGTAAGTCGTTTTTCTTACGGGATAGCTTTTAGATTTTGTAACCCGTGTTTGGACAGATTAGGTTAAAATGTTAAACAGTACGGCAGGATACAGGATAGGTCACACAGTAAATCATGTACATCGCAGCATCGATAATCCAAACATCAGTTATCCGAAACGCCAATTATCCGAACAACGTCTTAATTTTTTTGTATTAATTTTATTTTTACGTAGTGCCCTATTTTATAGAAGCATCAACTTTGTTTTTATTTACAGTACACTAGTTTTGTTCGTAATTCCACTAACAAAGAACTAGTTACACACCTTGCGTTCGTTGTTGTATTACCGCCGCATTATCCTCGTGATCAAACGCATTATGGTTGAATGGTTGATGTATTCGTGTAATTTTCCAGTGTGCGAGTAGCTTTTAATTTATTTAAAAAATGTGAATCCTGTATTGTTCGACCTGAGCCTTTGTTATTGATTTACTATTTTGGTGAGTTCTGTTGACTTTAGTATCTCCTACCAACATTATCCGCCATGCGTTCATCTTCTAAAAGGGAACAGAAGAAAAAACATATTTTACTTGGAATTATAAAATACCTAATGTAATTTTAAAGGCAAAATAAAAACTATACAAACCGAAACTGTACAAATCGATAATTCGAACCACCCTCGATACCAATTAGAACGGATTACTCTACTGATGTTTGCAAACAGAAGATATTCTACGCGGAATCTTTCGTAATTTTCAGTAGTTTTAATTTCATTGTAGTAATATTATTCCTGTCGATTCCTTTTCATTAATGTCACTAGAAATTTGGCATGACAGTAAATCTTTTATTACTATTTTTTTAAATACGGTGAAAATTCATCGTTAACCAATCGTAACATTACATATGATCGCCCAGCGTGTGGCTTAAATATGCACAAAAGCCATTAACATTACACGTAATACACTAAGTTGGAAAGCATCAACGTCTGTTCAACAGTTTATGTGTGATGCTGGAACAAACAGGGCAAAAGCTTCTACAACTAATTACTTTTTTTCAAATAGTGATCCCAGCATTTTTTAAATATCTTCATAAACTTACACAATCTACTTACAAATTTGTAACAGTATTGACACAAATAACTGGTGAGCGAAAGTTTGTATGATTAGAGTTCCAAGTCTACGTTAATGATCCATTCAGTTATTTCACGCGAAACATTATTAATTTCAATAAAAACATCTCTAAATGTTGTATAGGGCAATGAGATGTGTGTTACACCATACGAATCATGCATCGCAATATAGACAGCAGCACTTCTGTAGCAGTTAGTAAAGAGTGACATGGAGAAATCTGTCAGAAATTAGATTGTTTGCAGATGACATAATGCTATATAAAAGGATCAAAACGATAGAGGATTGTAAACAGTTGCAGGGTGATCTGGACAGGATATCTAGTTGGGTTGGTAAACATGGGATGACGATAAATGCAAAGAAGAGTCAGCTTATTAGATACACAAATAAAAAACTAAAAGTTTATTATGATCGTAAGGTGGGGAAAGAATTGCTAATTGAAGGCTTGAAATGTAAATATCTTGATATTACATTTGATAACAAGCTTAACTGGGCAGATCACACTGGACCGGTAGTAGAAAAGGTTTCAAAATTCTGCATTTGTTGGAGAGAGTGATGAGGGGATGTACGAGAGAAGGAAAGGAATTGGATTACAATAATTCGGTCAGACCATTGCTTGAATATGGTAGTGTAGTATGGGACTCAAATTTTGAGTATCAAATACAGGAGTTGGAGAAGGTGCAATGTAGGGTTACCAGATTTGTTTCTGGAAATTATGGCAGATCGCAATCAGTAACAGATATGATAAACGAGGGGAATGGGACTCATTGGAAGACAGAAGGAGGGTGAAGAGGGTCATGGGAGTGTACAAGGCGTATATTGGTGATGAGGCATGGAAATATATTGGTGTAAGGATTGAAAGTAATGCATGGAAGG
>CM061919.1:95256786-95309647 GCA_031002005.1 Vandiemenella viatica | reverse complement strand
TTAATCATAAAAAAGAAGTAAAGGTTTTCACCCCTACCTCCCCCCCACGCTAAAACCGCCACAAGTTTGCAATTTTTCACATTTCATTACCAAAGTCAGCATGTGCTCCCGGGCATACTTCACAATAAAATATTTGGATACTGAATCTGCATAGCATTCTGATAATCCAACTGTAATTAGCTGTCGTCACCAGAACGTTATATAGGATTCTTAAGTAATGTGGTATTTTGTATTCTCACGACCTTCCAGTGACCTTTTTACTAATTCAGTACCTCCTTCTTCATCTTCTGTTACTTTAACTCTTTGACTGTTTATAATCATCCCCAGATGGCTCTTTTACGTTAGGATACAATTTCTGTACTCCATAACCACGCTGGAGTGCATCCTTGGATTTAATTGTTTGGAGCAGGCTCACTTCCTGTCCTGATCCTCTTAGTACTGTCACCGAACAGTGTACCTTAATTGAACTGTTTTTCTATTTTGTTGTTCAACACATATCAGGTTTGCGTCAATTACTGTAATATGCATTCTGCAGACCGAAAATATTGGGAATTCTTCAATTAGACATAGCGAATCGGAATTGAAATCAACCTGTCTCCCTATTATTTATCGTATTGGCCGTCCTAACGACTTTCAGACGCGTTTGCACAAAACTATGGCTCAGAAACAATTGTCCGTGTACGTACTTTTATGTGATTAATTTTGGGGAGGGAGCTTGTATTTCAATCAAATCGAATTTATTCAAAACGAAACAAATCACTCAAGAATTAGTACTTAACGCCCAGAGTATAGCTTGTAAAATTCACAAACAGTGGGCAATACCTTTTACGAAATTAGCTTTAAACAAGCCCTGGAAAGTCAGAGTTGGGGAGGTTGCTATGTCTGTCGACGTGTCGACCAGGTATGGTAGCTCAGTGGTTAAGGCACTTGCTCTCAAAATATTCAATGCTATGGTCCCGGGTCGAATCCCGGCAGATGCAGGAATTTTGAGAGTTTGATCATAAGAGCTATGCCAGCACGCTCCGTTAAACTGTAGGTCCCAGAGAAGAAAGAAACTGGCCGTCCTACCTCTGACACAATGGCTTAGTATGCCTCCTTCGGGAGGATCCAACCAACCTTCGGGTTGTGGACTAAGTTAAGTTTTATATATATTAGCTGCTACCCGCGAATTAATAAGTGTGGACGTATTGCTATAACTGGTTATAGAACGGTAAATGTATCCAAAAAAAACCATGCAGTCGGGATAATATGCCTCATGAAGCTAACAAATTTGCAACGTGTTAAAAATAGCAACGGGAGGGGGTTAAGTGGGGAGATTACCTACCACAATTCCTGTGGCAGATAATTGTTTGTGGATTAAAATTATGTCGATATTTGGGGACTTCTTATGCCAATACTATTTTGTACACAACACCGATAGTGGTGGGTGAACGGTTAACGTTCTGGCACCGCATTCGGGAGGATGCGGGTTTGAATCTCCATCCGGGCATCCAGATTTGGGTTTTCCATGGTCTCCCAAATCACTCCAGGAAGGCCATGACCGAACTCCTTCCCATTCCTTGTCCCCAGTCCCATCCCGCTTCTAATAACCTTAACCGCCAACGAGGCGTAAACAAACAAAAAAAAAAAAAAATTGTACGCAACGTTTTTGGTTTTCCTTTCCTTTTCTAAGATATATGGCCTTTGGGGGTTGGAAACCTTACATATAACTGCCCACGGGAGAAACACATCTTTTCTAAGCGTATCCAGCTATCTTCAATGTCTGTCCATAATAAGTTATGTCTGTACATGAAATTTATAAAAGGTCATACCCAAATAGAATGCAAGCGAAACAAAGCTTGAGCGAGTGCTATAACATTACAGAGACTCACACACGGTATTCTTCTTTCTATCGCCGTTCGATTTGTTTTAAAAATTTCATGAAAAATATGTTGTTTATCCCGAATAAAGTATACTACGTCCTTACTAATGATACACAGTATTTCCTTATCAAATTTATAATATTTAATTAAATTGCAGTGGAGCGCACGCTCCGCTGGCAAGTTCCTTACTACCCATCTTCCCCCTTACCTGCACCCATCTACATTTGTCATCAGCAAATTTTAACTTTAAATTCTTTCAACGTTTTTGTAAATTTTTCATCATTTCTCTTGGTAACTTATTCAAATCCCTGATACCCTTCCCCAGAAACTCGTACACTTTGTGCCTGAAATCGAGTTCCAGCTTGTGGTCATGGTCATCTTTTCTCTTCCATGCATTACTTTTAATTCTTACACCAATACCTTTCCATTCCTCATCACCAATATAGGACTTTTACACTCTCATGACCCTCTTCAGCCTCCTTCCGTCTTGCAATGAATCCTATTCCAGCTCTTTTATCATATCTGTAATGATTGCATTCTGCGGTAATTTCCAGAAACAGATCTAATCACGATTGGTTTAGTCGCTTAGTCAAGAAAACTTAACAAACAGACAGATCGACAGAATTACTTTATCGTTTGGAATATATATTTATATTTGAATTTCTCTGTCATACGTAATGGCATGATAAATGCAGTTATTACATCGTTTAACACCCTACGGTGATAAATTATGCTGTCTATCTTTATAAGCATTTAGCCATACAAGAATTAAACGCTCTCAAAGCCTACCAAACTGCAGAGGATTATTCGAAGAATTTCAATATTTTCTGTGTGAACCGTGGGTACAAAGACGAACGAAATTAGCTGTGGCGAGAGTTCAGCGGGGGAATGTAACGGTTCACTGATTTACAGCGGTCATTTCTCACAAAGAGAGAGGAATTTCCCTTGTGGCCAGCGGCGTAAATCTGTCCGGAACAGACGTACGGGCGGCGGGCAGTCAGCCGTGACTGCAATCGCGCCGTCAGCTTCATAACAGCGATAGGCGATTAAGAGCAGCGCGCACCACTCGTGCAAACGCTGAGCCACTGCTCCTAAGGCATCACTTGAAGTCCAACAGAAACTGAGTCGTCATTAAGCTCTAATTCAGAGAAAACGGAAGGACACTTTTTTTTCAAAGGATAATTATTGAGACTTCCAGTATAAACGTATTGTTCGTAATTATATTGAATTAATAACGCGACATATAACAAATTTAATTAGCAATACGACTCATATGGTGACTATCTCTACAGTTAAAATTTAAAAAATAAAAATAATTACAAGATTTTCGGGGTATGCAGCGTTGTTTGTTTGATAATCTAAGCTTACGGCTGCTATTCTACAGCCTTCGTCAAAGACACTATTTACGTTGAAATAGCAATGAGCGCCAAACGTCGCAGAGAAATGGGCAGCTGTCTTCTTTGGAGTTGTTAGTATTTTTTAAAAATATGTGTCACTCGTCGAAGTCATACTGATCTTCTCTCCACAGAAGCCTCGTGTTATCAATTTTTTTTTTTCGTGCCCGGTCTTGCATGGCGAACTGTGGCGGATTTTTCGAGTGAAAGAGCAGAAATTAAAATAAGTAAATAAATAAAATAACAGTAAGTTAAACGTAGTCAGCGGCCTATTGCTATGCGATACTTGGCGCTCGTTGCTATGACAACATAAATATTATCTCTGACGAAGGCTGTAGAATGGAAGCCGAAATCTTAGATTATCAAATAATCATTGCGGTATACCCCGAAAATCTTGTAAACATTAAAAAGACGGCCGCGGTAGCTTGAGAAATCATAATTATCTGCTACACAGGAATATAAATTGTATTATTTAAAAAATATACATATAAAATTTGTAAAGGGATCACCCAAAAACTGCCGAACCGGTTTAGATGCGGTTTGAAAGTTACCATATCAACGATGGACAGAGCAGTAAGTGATAATCTGATATACGATATATTACCTGCCAACGATCACCTTACATCAAGATAGACAATATAGTCTTTGGATTCTGTTTATATTGTTGTGACTATGTTACTTTAGTTATTTATTTCTCTGAAATTGTATTATTTTCAAAAGCACGGAAAACATAATCAAAACTTTCAGAAAGCTGGAAGAGCCCCCGACATGCGAAAGTAGCTAGGACAGTGGAAACTTCATACATGACGGTTAATTTTTTTGCTACTGCAGGCAATAGTAATGAAGTCAGTATCGTGGCAATCGTGAATAAAACTTACGTTATTAGAAAATAATTCATCCTATCTTAGTTTTACACAGATACTATTTCTATCTGGTCCAGGCTGCATTTCAACATAACCGGATCCTAATACTTCCTCTCGAAAATCCAATCGTCTACCGTATGCACAATAGTCAACACATCTAGGTGCCGCGGCAAAAGCTCCAAATGCAAGTAAATAAATAATATCATTAAATTACTCTAGAATTCACATGTTTGTTGATTTTTTTTTCTTCTTATTCTGCTGACAAATCTAACAGTAAATTCGAAAATGAAACGCAGATCGCCTAAGCGGAATAGGATTTGGTTGTTGACCGAATGTGCAGCCAATGGTACTTTCCCAATTTCATTCTTCTCGAACTTTTCTAGGAACTGGTGTCAGTATTTAAACATACAATTTTTATGGTTAATAATTCCAAAAATGCTGTTTCAGTCTTAATTTTCTTGTTCAGTTTTCTTTTTACACTGCACATTTAACTGGAGGAACATAATGGCAGTATTCTTATCAAAATACTCCTAAAGTATAATAGATTTCAAGCTAAAACTATGAAACCTCCGTTGACAGGACAATCTGAACAAAATTTAAATGATTTGATGATTATGGGAGATAACATATTTCACAACAATATAACACTTCCAAACAATGCTTTTTTGCTATGGTTTTACGCCTCTTCGAGGTCATTAGAGACAGGGCAAGGAACAGGAAGGATTCGGCCCTTTTGAAGGAACCATCCTAGCTTCCCTCTGGAGTGATTTCAGTAACCCATGGAAAACCGAAGATGGAGGTCGGACGGGGATTCGAGCTTGCATCCAAACATAGTGTTTGTGTCATATGTCTGCTAATAACATAAGTTTGCTGCAGTATTTTATCATGGTGTGCTGCTTGAAAATTGTGAGTTCTGCACTTATTGATTGAAAAGATGTAGATCGTTAATGTTCTTGGCATCCCCTTCATATTTCGCATTTCCTTTGCCGAAAAGCAAACATGAGGCACAACTTTTCACCACTCTGTATTCTTCGTTATGGTATGTCTTATCAAACCAAACCGACACCAAGGCTGTCTCGACGTTTGTGTGTTGTTTCTGGTAGACTGCTAGTGTAGAGAGTTTTGATTTCTACTACAAGCGTATGATTTCTTTTCTATTACTCGGATAGCCCATTCAAAGCAAATGTAGCTACCAAAGCCAACGCAAACCAGTATCTGAAGAATGGAACATTGTTTTCTCGTGATGGGCTCTGCCCACACCATAGCATCTATTAAATGCGAAAGAAGCTTAAAGGCAGTCTTTTAACCGAGTGTGGTGGACTAACGGGAGTTACAATACGTTCCGTTTCCACTACACCGATAGAAGGACATAGCCTGTTCTCCAGGAATGCGGCAGACTCGTACGCAGTCTCAAAAGAGGCTACTCGGATAAGTGATGCAACTGCTGTGACGCGAAGCTGCGGAAGACTTTTTAACCGGTGGCAGACTACCTGTCTACTAGGCAGCAATTTCGGCAATACAGGTGAACACGTAGGGCAAGGACACTCATGCGAAGTAATAGTAGACTTAAGCTGATTGGGATTCTTTATCGGCTAACTTTTAAATAACATAATGAAACGACTAGGAAGCATAGCAATTGGTGTCGAATTAAAGATTTAAAATATTTTCCTTATTTTCCTCCGTGTGTTTGAAAAACTCTTAGCGTTTAGCGTGAGACTTGTAATGATAGTTGCATTGTGGAGATATTTCGTAGATCATCGCTACTAGTTTGCAGTGTTGTAACATAAATGTTTTTGTTACTGGTCAGTTTCTACATATAAAGGTAGCTATAGTTCGCATGTAACAGTTTTTCTCAAGCAATTGCGACTTCATTTCTAATTAAGTATGAGGGTTAAGATTTCATCACTAAAATGTCACAGATGTCTGGTGAAACATCGGGTGGTATCTAGGTGAAGTGAACTCGTTTATGTAAATTGTTGAAACTTGTTTTATGCTGCACCACTAGTCATTTCGTTTTCATCAGTTTCTAATAACGAATGAAATAAAACGTCGATATCACAAAAAACCCTTTTAATGTATCTTGTTTTTATGATGGACTAAAAAGTATAAAATAATTTATCTAATCCTTATGAAGGATAAAACCACATACAGATTTCTAACTTCTAAATTGTCCTGAAAATTTATACTTGGAAATTTTTGATAGCTATTAAAAAACTTGTAAGATTAATGACGAAAAAAATTGGGTGCATAGAATACATAATTATAAGAAATGTAGAGAGTAGTTTACAATGAAAGAACTTACTTATCTGTTCAAATTATTTGCGGGGCAATAAAATTGTTAGTAGAGCTATTAATGCATCGATTATCTGTTGCATGCGCCCAATGTTTTACGTCGCCAAACTTAGAAGTATTTTTATAGCTATCAAAAATTTCCAAGTATAAATCTGTATGTGGTTTTATTCTTCATAAGGATTAGAGAAGTTATTTTATACGTTTTAGTCCCTTATAAAAACATGGTACATTAAAGGGTTTTTTGTGATATCGACGTTTTATTTCATTCGTTATTAGAAACTGATGAAAACGAAATGAGTAGTGGTGCAGCATAAAACAAGTTTCAACAATTTACATAAACGAGTTCACTTCACCTAGATACCACCCGATGTTTCACCAGACATCTGTGACATTTTAGTGATGAAATCTTAACCCTCATACTTAATTAGAAATGAAGTCGCAATTGCTTCAGAAAAAAACTGTTACATGCGAACTATAGCTACCTTTATATGTAGAAACTGACCAGTAACAAAAACATTTATGTTACAACACTGCAAACTGGTAGCGATGAGCTACGAAATATGCAATTATCATTACAAGTCACACGCTAAACACTAAGGAGTTATTTACAAACACACGGAGGAGGAAATAAGGAAAATATTTTAAATCTTTAATTCGACACCAATTGCTATGTTTCCTAGTCGTTTCATTATGTTCTTTCGAAAAGTTAGCCGATAAAGAATCCCAATCAGCTTAAGTCTACTATTTACTTCGCATGAGTGTCCTTGCCCTACGTGTTCACCTGTATTGCCGAAATTGCTGCCTAGTAGACAGGTAGTCTGCCACCGGTTAAAAAGTCTTCCGCAGCTTCGCGTCACAGCAGTTGCATCACTTATCCGAGTAGCCTCTTTTTGAGACTGCGTACGAGTCTGCCGCATTCCTGGAGAACAGGCTATGTCCTTCTATCGGTGTAGTGGAACAGATCGTATTGTAACTCCCGTTAGTCCACCACAGTCGGTTAAAAGACTGCCTTTAAGCTTCTTTCGCATTTAACAGATGGTATGGTGTGGGCAGAGCCCATCACGAGAAAACAATGTTACATTCTTCAGATACTGGTTTGCGTTGGCTATGGTAGCTATATTTTCTTTGCATGGGCTATCCGAGTAATAGAAAAGAAATCATACGCTTGTAGTAAAATCAAAACTCTCTACACTAGCAGTCTACCAGAAACCACACACAAACGTCGAGACAGCCTTGGTGTCGGTTTGGTTTGATAAGACATACCATAACGAAGAATACAGAGTGGTGAAAAGTTGTGCCTCATGTTTGCTTTTCGGCAAAGGAAATGCGAAATATGAAAGGGATGCCAAGAACATTAACGATCTACATCTTTTCAATCAATAAGTGCAGAACTCACAATTTTCAAGCAGCACACCATGATAAAATACTGCAGCAAACTTATGTTATTAGCAGACATATGACACAAACACTAGGTTTGGACGCAAGCTCGAATCCCCGTCCGACCTTCCTTCCATCTTCGGTTTTCCATGGGTTACTGAAATCACTCCAGAGGGATGCTAGGATGGTTCCTTCAAAAGGGCCGAATCCTTCCTGTTCCTTGCCCTGTCTCTAATGACCTCGACATCAAAGAGGCGTAAAACCATTAGCAAAAAAAAAAAATGGATTGTTTGGAAGTGTTATATTGTTTGTGAAATATGTTATCTCCCATAATCATCAAATATCATAGTTGACAGTTTTGTTCAGATTGTCCTGTCAACGTGAGGTTTCATAGTTTTAGCTTGAAATCTATTATACTTTAGGAGTTATTTTGATAAGAATACTGCCATTATGTTCCTCCAGTTAAATGTGCAGTTGTAAAAAGAAAACCGAACAAGAAAATTAAGACTGAAACAGCATTTTTGGAATTATTAACCATAAACATTGTATGTTTAAATACTGACACCAGTTCCTAGAAAATGAAGTTCGAGAAGAGTGAAATTGGGAAAGTACCATTGGCTGCACATTCGGTCAACAACCAAATCCTATTCCGCTTAGGCGATCTGCGTTTCATTTTCGAATTTACCGTCATAAGATTTGTCAGCAGAATAAGAAGAAAAAAACAAATAATATCAACAAACATGTGAATTCTAGCGTAATTTAATGATATTATTTATTTACTTGCATTTGGAGCTTTTGCCGCGTGCACCTAGATGTATTGACTATTGTGCATACGGTAGACGATTGGATTTTCGAGAGGAAATATTAGGATCCGGTTATGTTGAAATGCAGCCTGGACCAGAAATAGTATCCTGTGTAAAAACATAAGATAGGATGAATTAATTTTCTAATAACGTAAGTTTTATTCACGATTGCCACGATACTGACTTCATTACTATTGCCTGCAGTAGCAAAAAAAATTTAACCGTCATGTATGAAGTTTCCACTGTCCTAGCTACTTTCGCATGTCGGGGGCTCTTCCAGCTTTCTGAAAAGTTTTGATTATGTTTTCCGTGCTTTTGAAAATAATACAATTCAGAGAAATAAATAACTAAAGTAACATAGTCAACAACAATATAAACAGAATCCAAAGACTATATTGTCTATCTTTGATGTAAGGTGATCGTTGGCAGGTAATATATCGGTATATCAGATTATCACTTACTGCTCTGTCCATCGTTGATATGGTACTTTCAAACCGCATCTAAACCGGTTCGGCAGTTTTTGGGTGATCCCTTTACAAATTTATATATGTATATTTTTTAAATAATACAATTTATATTCCTGGTGTAGCAGATAATGTATTGATTTCTCAAGCTACCGCGGCCGTCTTTTTTAATGTTTACAAGATTTTCGGGGTATACCGCAATGATTATTTGATAATCTAAGATTTCGGCTTCCATTCTACAGCCTTCGTCAGAGATAATATTTATGTTGTCATAGCAACGAGCGCCAAGTATCGCATAGCAATAGGCCGCTGACTACGTTTAACTTACTGTTATTTTATTTATTTACTTATTTTAATTTCTGCTCTTTCACTCGAAAAATCCGCCACAGTTCGCCATGCAAGACCGGGCACGAAAAAAAAAAAATTGATAACACGAGGCTTCTGTGGAGAGAAGATCAGTAGTGACTTCGACGAGTGACACATATTTTTAAAAAAATACTAACAACTCCAAAGAAGACAGCTGCCCATTTCTCTGCGACGTTTGGCGCTCATTGCTATTTCAACGTAAATAGTGTCTTTGACGAAGGCTGTAGAATAGCAGCCGTAAGCTTAGATTATCAAACAAACAACGCTGCATACCCCGAAAATCTTGTAATTATTTTTATTTTTTAAATTTTAACTGTAGAGATAGTCACCATATGAGTCGTATTGCTAATTAAATTTGTTATATGTCGCGTTATTAATTCAATATAATTACGAACAATACGTTTATACTGGAAGTCTCAATAATTATCCTTTGAAAAAAAAGTGTCCTTCCGTTTTCTCTGAATTAGAGCTTAATGACGACTCAGTTTCTGTTGGACTTCAAGTGATGCCTTAGGAGCAGTGGCTCAGCGTTTGCACGAGTGGTGCGCGCTGCTCTTAATCGCCTATCGCTGTTATGAAGCTGACGGCGCGATTGCAGTCACGGCTGACTGCCCGCCGCCCGTACGTCTGTTCCGGACAGATTTACGCCGCTGGCCACAAGGGAAATTCCTCTCTCTTTGTGAGAAATGACCGCTGTAAATCAGTGAACCGTTACATTCCCCCCGCTGAACTCTCGCCACAGCTAATTTCGTTCGTCTTTGTACCCACGGTTCACACAGAAAATATTGAAATTCTTCGAATAATCCTCTGCAGTTTGGTAGGCTTTGAGAGCGTTTAATTCTTGTATGGCTAAATGCTTATAAAGATAGACAGCATAATTTATCACCGTAGGGTGTTAAACGATGTAATAACTGCATTTATCATGCCATGTTCTTACGTATGACAGAGAAATTCAAATATAATATATATTCCAAACGATAAAGTAATTCTGTCGATCTGTCTGTTTGTTAAGTTTTCTTGACTAAGCGACTAAACCAATCGTGATTAGATCTGTTTCTGGAAATTACCGCAGAATGCAATCAGTTACAGATATGATAAAAGAGCTGGAATAGGATTCATTGCAAGACGGAAGGAGGCTGAAGAGGGTCATGAGAGTGTAAAAGTCCTATATTGGTGATGAGGAATGGAAAGGTATTGGTGTAAGAATTAAAAGTAATGCATGGAAGAGAAAAGATGACCATGACCACAAGCTGGAACTCGATTTCAGGCACAAAGGTGTACGAAGTTTCTGGGGAAGGGTATCAGGGATTTGAATAAGTTACCAAGAGAAATGATGAAAAATTTACAAAAAACGTTGAAAGAATTTAAAGTTAAAATTTGCTGATGACAAATGTAGATGGGTGCAGGTAAGGGGGAAGATGGGTAGTAAGGAACTTGCCAGCGGAGCGTGCGCTCCACTGCAATTTAATTAAATATTATAAATTTGATAAGGAAATACTGTGTATCATTAGTAAGGACGTAGTATACTTTATTCGGGATAAACAACATATTTTTCATGAAATTTTTAAAACAAATCGAACGGCGATAGAAAGAAGAATACCGTGTGTGAGTCTCTGTAATGTTATAGCACTCGCTCAAGCTTTGTTTCGCTTGCATTCTATTTGGGTATGACCTTTTATAAATTTCATGTACAGACATAACTTATTATGGACAGACATTGAAGATAGCTGGATAACGCTTAGAAAAGATGTGTTTCTCCCGTGGGCAGTTATATGTAAGGTTTCCAACCCCCAAAGGCCATATATCTTAGAAAAGGAAAGGAAAACCAAAAACGTTGCGTACAATTTTTTTTTTTTTTTGTTTGTTTACGCCTCGTTGGCGGTTAAGGTTATTAGAAGCGGGATGGGACTGGGGACAAGGAATGGGAAGGAGTTCGGTCATGGCCTTCCTGGAGTGATTTGGGGAGACCATGGAAAACCCAAATCTGGATGCCCGGATGGAGATTCAAACCCGCATCCTCCCGAATGCGGTGCCAGAACGTTAACCGTTCACCCACCACTATCGGTGTTGTGTACAAAATAGTATTGGCATAAGAAGTCCCCAAATATCGACATAATTTTAATCCACAAACAATTATCTGCCACAGGAATTGTGGTAGGTAATCTCCCACACTTAACCCCCTCCCCCCACCATGTCTGTTGCTATTTTTAAACACGTTGCAAATTTGTTAGCTTCATGAGGCATATTATCCCGACTGCATGGTTTTTTTTGGATACATTTACCGTTCTATAACCAGTTATAGCAATACGTCCACACTTATTAATTCGCGGGTAGCAGCTAATATATATATAAACTTAACTTAGTCCACAACCCGAAGGTTGGTTGGATCCTCCCGAAGGAGGCATACTAAGCCATTGTGTCAGAGGTAGGACGGCCAGTTTCTTTCCTCTGGGACCTACAGTTTAACGGAGCGTGCTGGCATAGCTCTTATGATCAAACTCTCAAAATTCCTGCATCTGCCGGGATTCGAACCCGGGACCATAGCATTGAATATTTTGAGAGCAAGTGCCTTAACCACTGAGCTACCATACCTGGTCGACACGTCGACAGACATAGCAACCTCCCCAACTCTGACTTTCCAGGGCTTGTTTAAAGCTAATTTCGTAAAAGGTATTGCCCACTGTTTGTGAATTTTACAAGCTATACTCTGGGCGTTAAGTACTAATTCTTGAGTGATTTGTTTCGTTTTGAATAAATTCGATTTGATTGAAATACAAGCTCCCTCCCCAAAATTAATCACATAAAAGTACGTACACGGACAATTGTTTCTGAGCCATAGTTTGTGCAAACGCGTCTGAAAGTCGTTAGGACGGCCAATACGATAAATAATAGGGAGACAGGTTGATTTCAATTCCGATTCGCTATGTCTAATTGAAGAATTCCCAATATTTTCGGTCTGCAGAATGCATATTACAGTAATTGACGCAAAACCTGATATGTGTTGAACAACAAAATAGAAAAACAGTTCAATTAAGGTACACTGTTCGGTGACAGTACTAAGAGGATCAGGACAGGAAGTGAGCCTGCTCCAAACAATTAAATCCAAGGATGCACTCCAGCGTGGTTATGGAGTACAGAAATTGTATCCTAACGTAAAAGAGCCATCTGGGGGATGATTATAAACAGTCAAAGAGTTAAAGTAACAGAAGATGAAGAAGGAGGTACTGAATTAGTAAAAAGGTCACTGGAAGGTCGTGAAGAATACAAAATACCACATTACTTAAGAATCCTATAAGAATATAAACTTATATAACGTTCTGGTGACACAGCTATATTACAGTTGGATTATCAGAATGCTATGCAGGATTCAGTATCCAAATATTTTATTGTGAAGTATGCCCGGGAGCACATGCTGACTTTGGTAATAAATGTGAAAAATTGCAAACTTGTGGCGGTTTAGCGTGGGGGGGGGGGGAGGTAAGGGTGAAAACCTTTTACTTCTTTTTTTATGATTAAAAGAAACCTTAGGCCGCTAATTTATTTGGTACTCAAATGGCGTACAGGCGAGGCTTATTTATCGTTAACATTGACACATTGAAATATGATAAAAAGAACTATGCAAAGCCTCTTCTTACAATTGCCAACACATATTAACAAATAAACAAAAGCATCAAAATACAACCACCTTTAAATTAATCTTGAAACAAACTCCCAATGTCAATTGGCAAGCAAGAAAGCTACACACTTGATTTGTTTAAATGAAAGCTCCCGTCACAATGATCGGGAACCATAAATCAAACACAGTATTGGCATCAACTGTATTCAATCTAAAATGCCGGGCGCCAGGATAATTTATATTATCCACCAAGTGTGGCTTTAAGAAAGTCTGCCCCAGCTAGCTCAATATTTGGGGGTGCGAGAACTCCTAATCATTCAGTGGCCGTTACAGGGCTGTACTCAATGACCGAATAAAAGTACCACACTGCACTTGTAGGATGATTACCGTGACGGCGATGTATTTCCCGCGACGGCGGAAGTACTATAGCCCCTTGGCTATAGCGGACAAAGCACCACGTCCGTGCAAGCGTAATGGATGCGTGCACAGTGACCTCACTGTACAACACGCTTATTAACCCTCAGGTTCGAAGCCAAGACGGAGCGATCTCCAGCTTCGGCAGATCCGCTCCTTCTCCTCTGAAGGCTCGGAACCAAGTTCTCTCTCTGGCGTCCGCCGGAAAAAGCCTCCTCTTACACTCGTGGTGTACATGAAAAAAAATACACCATCGTTACAAAATGCAAAGGAACGTCTCTGTCGATTGGTTCTGCCATTTTTAAGCTCCTCCCTTCGGCTGTCACGATAGGCGAACCTTGTCTTCCTCGACTCGGGTGAACTCGGAATAGCCTCGGACATTTCCGTCACCTGTGACCTCCGAAATTCCCCGTTCGTAAAACTTGGGCTCGGGTAGTTTGTTCACCTTGGTTTACCGTTTCCCCGGAGCTAAGGGATTATACGCCTGACCGACTGCGTGAGAAAGGGTAGCTGGTGTCCACTGTCCCTGGCCGCCGCGACCTTCTGGCGCGTCTGGCTCACGTGCCACACACACACTGACAACTCTTTCCGATAATTTCTCTCTATTCTTTTTATATATATAAATATGCAAAAATACATATATAAAAATGTACGGAATGACCCATTTTTGGTCATTCTGCTACAAACTGAAATCCAAGTAAATAGAAGAGTAACATGCAAGAAACAGGACAAAATTGGCTAAGGTAATAGAATTCAATATGAAATTCAAAAGATCAGAAATTATTAATACGGGAATAAAGAAAAACTACTAAAAAACTTCAGTAGGAAACTAATGTAACATATTGAAGAAGGACGTAATTAAAAGTGAAGATTCATTAGACATAAGAAAAGTAGAGTTTCGTAAACCTTGCGTCAAGGAAGTTTGATACTGGTGGGTTAGAGGAGAAATTAGAGCAATGCTCAAGATGAAGCAGGAAGAAAATGCAGCACTCCAAGCGAATGCCGGGATGCTTCATTTAAAAGGCCATGGTCGATTCCTTCCCATTCCTTGTCCCCAGTCCCATCCCGGCCCTAATGACACCGCCGTCGACGAGGCGTAAAGCCATAAGCAAAAAAAAATGCAGCCATATTTTAGAACTAAAATTTTTAGGAACTGCTAGAAAGGCAAGGAAATATCACTGCAAGAGAGCTATAAAGAACAAAGAAAGATGTGATTGTATGTGACGTAGATGCGGCATACTGCTAAAGTTTTTTGGAGATTTAAAGATGTGATGGCACTAAATGTGTTGATTAGAATATTCTTGTATGACCAATAGACTGGAACATGTAAGTTGACAAAAGTGGTGATTTCCCTCTAAAAACAGTCCAATAAGGAACCGAAAATTAGTTACTAAATTTGTACACGACCACCTGGCGAGTCATAATGACAAATGTGGAAGAGTTTTAAACATCAATAACTACTCTAAGAAGACATTCATTTGAATTAATACTTCCTAAAATTTGGTGGACAACTGTTCTAAACCTGTAAGAACAATAGCTATAGTCACGAAAAACTTGCTTTGATTTCTGATTTACAAACAATATACTATCATCAGAACTACCGCTATTTTCATCAAAATTGTTAATCAAAAAGTTGGTTTGATTAGGAACTACAGAAATCCCGTACAAGTTTTGGCATAATATGATAAAACAAAGTTTCTTTTTCTAATTGCACAGAAGAATTCTCGGGTGTACCTCCAAAATTGGTTTTATAATCACAACGTTTCGACCAGTTCCTCTGCTGTCATAATAAGGTATTTGTAACTTTCGTGCGTCAAAAAACTGCAGTTGCTGTCAGTCTCGATACATACAGCTCGCTCTCAGCTAATGATGATTCCAGTGGAAGCGGCCGAAACGTATGTTAAGAAAGCAGATTTTGTAGAAATACCCACTAAACCTTATTCACCCAACTTAAAAGTAGTCTCCATATTTTGAGCAACTTAACTCATGAAAACCTGAAATATAACTGTTTGACCTTTACCGGATTTCACACCATAAAAAAGTCATTCAAAACGTAACTTAATAGGTCTTTTTGCTGAAACGATAAACGATTATTCCATTAATAACATAAGACGTGTGAAACTATTTAATTGAAAATTGTTCAAACAGTTACAGAATATTTTCACAAGATGTGACCTGATTTTTGGTAAAAAAAAAAAATGCCCGCAATCGTAAAATACGACTATTAATTTATTTTTATTCAGTTTTTTCCCAATAAAAGCCAGTTAATCCTAGAGTTCGGTTGAAAGCCTTTACGCCTTTAGCCAAGACATATTTAAATTATAAGGATACATATTTGATCGTAAATGGTCCATAAAATCGGTGTAATAACTTACGAGATTGTATGTCAGTAGCCAAGATCTCACGTCATCAGGCACAGGCGACCCCAAGGCGGGAGCAAGTGTTAGGGTAAGTAAGGCAGAGGACTGCCTCACGTCTCGGCAGTGCCTCGCTAGGAGAGTTGCTTCCAGCTGTCACTCAAGGGACCCGGCCGCCACCTTAGTGAATTACGTCACGAATTATTGCGCACGGTGCCTCGGAGCAGCGGAGAAATTATGCATCAACCTCGCAGCCCGCCAGGCGCAGCGCAGGGCACAGCAGATATTAGATTTCGGCGGGGCTGCGGGCTGACGAAAGAGCAGCTGCCTCCAGCTTTCTCCACCGCTCGTGACAATGCGGCCCTGCCAAAATAGATACAGGCTTTCCTTAATCACTACAGCGTATGTAACAGATGGTTCTCCACAGCTAATGCGTCAGGAACTATGCCTGTGGCAGTATTCAATAACAAATACCCATGTTACACTGACAGCTAGACATACGTATTGTTTGTGAAAACTGTAACACCAAGGTGATATGTGATTACAGTTAAATTTATTTCACAGTTTAGGGACATGATAATATACAAATGATTAGAATTACAGAACTGTATGTGTACTTTCACCGTGAGGATTCAATACCGAGTCAGAGCCTCCAGATGTTTTAGCACAGAATCGAAGAGAGCCTGGATATACAGCTGGGAAACACTGTCACGCAAGTTTCGACAGTACCTGCGGGAGGACCAGATGGAACAAGCTGCCGACCGATCACATCCCAGACACGTTCGGTGGGTGAGCTGACAGGTGAATGTGCAGGTCAGGGAAGCAGTGGTACTCGTCGTTCTTCCAATCCTCGCGATATGTGGCTGGAACTGACCTGCTGAAATATGGCACGCAAGAGTAGCAGTTTTTTTTTTTTTTTTTTTTTTTTTTTTTTTTAACAGTTTAACGTCCCTTTTAACAACGTGGTCTTTAGAGACGGGAAAGGATGGAGGCAAGGAATGGGAAGGAATTCGGCCATGGCCTTTTGAAGGAAGCATCCCGGCATTCACCTGGAGTGATTTGGGGAAACCATGGAAAACCCAAATCTGGATGCCCGGACGGGGATTCGAACCGCCGTCCTCCCGAATGCGAGGCCAGAACGCTATCCGTTACACCACCACGCTCGGTGAGTAGCAGTTCCTTGGGCCTTAAGACCTCACTGGTACAGTGGTTGTTTTCAGATAAGCTTCAATATGTAGCAGGCGCGATCGCTTGTTATAGCCAATGGCACCCAAATCATAATACATGGCGTTATGCCCCGGCTACACGCATCCGTCTTGCATGTAAACTGCGCAACGAAAAACTGTACAAAAAGACGGAACACGGAAGAGTGGCCACACGGTACAGGTAAGCTTGTGCAAACCGAGTGTGTCGACAGCCGTGTGTCTGTGACGATGTGGCCAACAGAAGAGAATGGAATCATTATTTTATTGTTTGCTTATAAAGAAACAACAGACACATAAGCGACGCCGTAGGACTAAGTGGAGTAAAAAGTGGCTTTTACGGAGAAACATACATCACATCAACTTAATTGAAGACTTGAGAAAAGATCCTGAAGACTGGCGTGGTTATCTTAGGATGGATGAAGCAACCTATGAAGAGTAACTGCGGTTGGTGACACCGATAATTAAAAGAAAAGATAATGTTATGCGCCAGTCTATATCTCCCCTTGAAAGACTACCCTTTAGTTTAAGGTTTCTATGAACTGGTAGGACTTACAGGGACCTCAGATTCTCAGCAGCGATATCTCATCATTATCCATGTTTTCAATTCAAACCAAGAAAAGTAAAGAATAATGAGCTCTGTGGCAGTAGGATCTCCTATTAAAGCACTAAAATCCTGTTACAAACACACTAATTATTTACCTCGGATTCCTGGACTTGTTGAAAATTAGATATTGGGGTCCGAGCAGCTTTTTGGTCATCTACAAATTCTAATAAGTCATAGTACCATAAGGATGGGTGGCAAATGTTATCTGTACCGACCGACACCTGACTTGAGAGAATTCTTAACCTTGATCATTTCTTTGCAACGACAAGTTCTCAAGGATATTTTTTTTTTTTTTTTTTTTTTTTGACCATGTCCCTTGTTGCATTTGGTTCCACCTGAATTGCAATAAATATAACATTTGAAAAACGATAAAAGTATTGCGTATGAGAATGGAAATAACAATGTAAACATTTTTATAAATATAAATTACATGTACTTACTCGTTTTTTTTTTGTTCCTGTCAGAATATTCCTTCGATTTAATCTTCCACAATGCTGGCAACGATTTATACACTTCTATAAACTGAATTACAAATTCATTTGAATACTTTCGTACGTCACCCATTTCACTGTTGAAACAAATTGTGCAGACCTAAAAACCATGCAGTCAAATCTTTAGAAAGTTTGCGCATGCAAGTCGGAGATCAAGACGGAGCGTGTAGCCGGGGCCTTAGACGCTATCCAACTCAATAATGCGGTCTGTCTAACATGTGCGAGACCATCCCTGTAGGACACTCTACAGTGACACTTGACCGGAAACACCACATTGCCACACAGTACGCTAATGTCGGTGTTCACGTGTCCATTACAGTCTGAGTCGTTGGAGGTAGATGGACAGCGGAAGCTGACTTAGTGGCATTCGTGCCAACAGTCCAGCCCTGAGCAGACGGCGTCAAACCTTCGACGCATACATACCCACATCCGTTGCAGCGCTCCAACTTCGAGCCAACACTGAGGAGGAAGCTGTTCATTCAGTTACCGCCTTGCGGATAAGATGGCGATGATCCCCTACTGTGATCTCATTGTGTGGTCCAGCACCTGCTCGTCACTGTGAACGACCCTCTTACATCCACTGATACCACACAACCATAACTGTCGTAGCAGCGTCCAATCTACGAGCCGCAATGCTACGGTGCGACTAACCCGTTTTATCCAAGGGCAATCATTCAGCCGAGTCCGAACTCACACACATGTTTTCACTTCGTCTGTTAGCTGTGCACCGACTGAGCGTGGCACAACATTGACCTGTCCGATCACACAAAAGAAGGCGCTGCTGTGCTGTGCCTATGTGCACCCCATCTCTCTGCAATCTTAACCACTTACTATGGTACCATTGTTCTACACACCCTTTGATTTTTGAGTGATCTAGATCATTCCTTCTGAATGCTACAATTTTCCGAAAGAGTTGCGTATTTACGGCCTGCACCAGGAAATGATCCGTTATGTATGTTATTGCTCTAAACTTGAATCATACAATCAAAAACATTTTGCTATACCGTAAAATATACAGTAGATCGTGGAAATTAGCTATAACGGAACGCACATAAACCAGCCATTTTTTAACTAAATTGAACGGTCTTGTGATCAACAAAAGGCGATTTTTTTTCTGCTGTTGTGAACACCGTGGCCTCCTTCGGAAGTTTGGTTTTGAGATTCGGAGCAAAACTTTTAATACACAGAGGGAGTAAACTCAAACTGATTTTCTGATCCGGTTTGCAAGTTGACACAAAACTGCAAAGCAACATTGATTCTCTCAAGTAAACACAAACTAGCAATCAGAAACATCAAAAAAATATTGGAAATTCAGTACAGTTAGAATTCTCGTTCAATTAGAAATGAAGGACTTGATATATTACAAGATATAAAAACAATGATCACTTACTGGTAATGGCTATAAAATGACTTATCAAAATATGATGGACTTCTACAAGCGAAACAAAAAACTAGGTTATCAATATTCCCTCTGTTCATAAAATTAAAATTTGTTTGAGCATGTACGAATACTAAAATTAGAGGACAGAAAATTAAACTAATCACTTAATTTTTAAGTAATAAGCCGTGAAACGCATTTCATACAAAGTGTAATGTATCCAAATTTCACAATAAGAAATACTCTCAGAAGAAACTTGACTAGTCTTCAACATGTTGCTAGAGTGCAAAAAATGGTTAGCCTCTGGTGGATTCTGATGAAGTCACTACTGTGTCGCTACATCGCTGGATCTCTGTTGCTTCTGGTAATAATTTAATAAGAAATTTTTAATATTTTAAAAATTATCAACATAAAAACTGATGAATACTGCTTGTCGCGAAGTTAAAAGACAATGCACTGAAAAACGTGAGAAAGAAAATCTTACTGAACCAATGAAATCATTACTGGTATATTGTCCATTGTGACACTCTCCGATGAACCAATATATTATGACCACTGCCTACCGTGATACTGAATGCCGTTTGGTAATGTTGCGCGTACGTCATGCCTCATTCTAGTGATGATATGTGTGGAAAATGGGGAAATCCACTTTGAGAAAGCCTAGATTGTTAAGACACGGTGCCTGGGAGCATTACTGTAGTGAGCATTTGCTGAAAGTGGATTATGGACGGTGAAACCATGAATAGGCGACTAGGTGGTATACACCCTCACCTTATCACAGAACGTGGAGGCTGGAGGCTTGCTCTCTAAGTAAAGAAAATTAGAGGGCGATCTGTGGCTGATCTGACGACAGAGTACAATGCCGGTGCTGGCACTAGTGTTTCAGAGTACACCGCACAGTGCACATTGTTGAACATAGTGCTCCCCGTATTGATCCAACTACATTATCAAATACACCAGCAGTGATCACAAAATCATCGAAATTGGACCACGGTCTAATGTAAACGTGTACACCCTGTCCTATGAAACCCCTAGAATGTCGATGGTTGTGTCGGTATATTCCGTCTTACAAGGTTGTGGGGGCAGTATTATGCTATGACGGATAGTAAGCTGGATTTCCATGGGACTTGGGTAGTGGTCGAAGCCACAATGATAGCTGTAGACAACGTGAAAATTATTGCGGACCACTTGCGTCCCTTCATGTTTCATGTCTTGAACGACAGCGATATTTTCCAAGAGAATAACAGTCTGTTTCACAGGGGCAGAATCGTCCCACAGTGGTTTGAGGAACATGACAGTGAAACCACGATGATATCTTGGCCGCACAATAGTTTGAGGAGCATCGTAGTGAACTCTCGTTGTCCCCGAATTTCTCTGATCTCGACCCGATAGAACACATCTGGGAATATATCGGCGCCAGATACGCACCTACAAACCGACGGACCTTAATGTAAGGTAACTACATGACCTGTGCGTAACAGTCTGGTACCGCATACCTCCGGATAACAACGAAAGGTCTAATCCATGCCACGACGAATACCTGCTGCATTGCATATTGTACTAATAAGGTAGTCACAATATTTTGGCTCATCAGTGTATATTCTTTAAATTGAAGCTCGGTTACCAGCGGAATACCTTAATACCCTCGAAAAACTGATTGGTTCTCAAACAGACCACGGCTGTTCATTAGCAATTGGTTAAACAAAGAACAAATTTATTTTTTCTGCGCAAACGTTGGAACCATCTGAGCCAAAGAAAACTAATACATGGAGAACAACGTCGAAGACTATCAGTGAGACCACGGTTTGGCAAATAAACGAATTTTACTTCAACAAAGTTTGTGTTAAAAAAAATGTAAAACTTATGGACTATTATTTTTCTTTTAAAATTTACACTAGTTACATTGAATTCAATCACGTTACGTATGTGAGCGAACGGCCAGAATAGTTTTATGTAGTATCGTAAACAGATAACTCATATAATCTGCAAATGGTATATAAAAAACACTAAAATAATTTTAAATTAAAGTTCGTAAAAAGGTAAAAGTAGATGGAGGGTGACATTACATTCAAAGAATTTAAGATCAGAAATATTAAGAAGAATGAGCTCCAGTGGATTAAATTAAATTAAGAGACTAAAAATTACTTGAATTCATTCGGAGAACAATGGGAAAAAATTAATTTTGTCTGCAAATAACAAAGTGCCTGCAAAATCCCTAATTTTACGTCCCTATGATTCTGAGAATATTATTTGATACACAATAAGAGTTAGAGAGTAATTTGCTAAATGTTTAAGAACTTGGGAAGGCTCTCTGTAATCATCTTCAATAATGGTTTAAAAGGTTTTAAAGATATATTTTTCGAAAAACGAGTTAGCAGAAAAGTTTCGTGTTTCTCTGACAAATAAAACAGAAAACGCTCAAACAAACAAAACAAAAGGTTCATTGCTAGATCATAGAAGTGAAAAATTACATATCATGTGTTGCGAGTTAGATAAGTATTTTTCGATAAGCTTCATTTTTTAAAGATAATAACTGCCGTAGCCGGAATAACCGATTTTGGAAATTGCTGGCTGTATGTGATCTTTATTAAAAATCTTAGGGTATAGAATAATTTCAGTAGGTAAATGTTTATATCAGCAACTTTTACGAATCAGGTGGCTAAGATCCCGATGTATGAATAGATTTTTCATATATGTTCTTAAAAAGTACTGGGAAACGAGAATCATATACCTCCAGCAAGTGAATGTCTGTTAGCTAAAAGGGAGAGATTAGGTAACACAGAGAGGTGAAATCTGTCGACTGTCAGGGCACAGCGCCAGAGTGGTAGGCAGCCGTCAGCGCAAACGTGACTTGCGGCACTGCGTCGGCCCCTCAGACGAAATCCGAGACGCGCGGGTCTCCATGGCAACCGGAGACCGGCGTGTAGGAATGTCTCTCCCAGCGGTGGAGTATCTGGAAGGTTACTTGCTTAAAGGGTGGTTTTCCCCTCTAGTATTAATTTCTTTTGTAACAACTGTAAAAACACCAACTGTACTTTTTACTTAAAACAGCGTTGCTTTATTGTCTGCTGTTCACAGTATTGAAAAAATTTACCGTTGCTATGAGACGAAGTGGATTGAATAGTCGAAGGTTTATTGTGAAACATATGTGTCCGTGTGCGACGGAACTGGTGCAACACACGAGACAATTATGGCACTTACAAGGTAATATTTTATGTTTCACGTTTAATAACTGTATAGGTTTTTCTGTTGCGTCCCTGTATTTCGTTTACTGCCAATGTTCCAAATACAACCTGGGATCATTTTAGTGCTTCTTATTACTACTGATTATGATTAGAAGGCTGATTACGTATCCTTCATAGTATATAGGCAAACCTTGGATCGATTTCTTTTTTTTTTTTTTAATTATACTTCGCGATTGTCCATTAGCGCGCATATTCATTTCTTTCACCATCACCTACATTCTGGCTTTAGGGCGCGTCACTCAACTTTATTACAAATCTTTGCGTATTTAAAATTTCAATAGATTATCTGATTTTACATTCTAAAAGGCCCTTTTAACGTTCCAGGATTTTGGTTTTCTCCCACTAAATGTGATGACCTTCTTCGAAATAATGCTCCGCGACTTGAGACTCGTGTGACAATAATTTTCTTTTAATTTAGCGATGACTGCCTGGGATTTCTCGCCGATATAAACTTTGTCACATTCGCAGGAAACCCAGCACACAACACTACTTTTTCCGTCTTTCTTATGTGACTGCGCTCAGAAAAAATTCCGGCAACTATGTATTAATTTTGGCTATTTCATTAAAAGATTTCAGAGTTTCTGTAATTATTCATGCAAGTTTTTGTTAAGTTCAGGATACCATTTCTCCACGAAAATCATTATAATGTTTTGCTATAATCACTTTTCAATAGAAGTAAGTGAAATAGTGTAATTCACATACTGACTTCCGTTGCTAACCCTACCTATATGACTACCTATCACTCAGACACTATATGCTTCGAATGATCTGCTGAAATATGTCACCTTGACTAATTTCTTGGTATCCGTTTGAATTAACTATTTTTTTTCCTCCTACAGGAAATTGTATTGCTAGAAATAACCCTACCACATTTCCACAATTATTTTAAATAAATGTCAGTATCCCAAGTTTAAAAAGGGACTTGTACACCATCAGCATCACATTCACTTTTCACGTAGCAACAATACAGGTTGCGTTCGATATACGGATTCATCTTCTGTTGAAACGTTATTTCTTTTACGCTTAGAATCGAATAAGTCCTTTCAACCTTAAGGTGTACCACACTTTGATATTTCTATCAACAAGTATGATTATCAATTTGTTACTGTTATTGTTACATGGAATTAGTAGTATGGATTACACAATACTTAGTAATGTTAACTCACTCCATAAGCGTACCTTGAATCGGTGATTCTCAAAACGTGAAACCAGAGTCTGACTTATCCTACCCTAGCATTAAAATTGGCTGTGATAATTTTTCCTCTAGCCTTACTTAATGAACTAGTGTTTCAATTTTGCCGCATTTCTCTACTACGTCACCTAGTCCGGTCGATGAGCGTTCAAGAGAAAGTACGTTCGATTCCCGACTTGGCTATCCGGACTTTGACCTTCACGGTTTTCTTAAATCACGCCAGACAAATGGCCAATTTTCTTCCCGTTCTTGCAACGATAATACCCCGGCTCTGATGCACCCGATGTTGACGATGTTAAAACCCTAATTTAAAAAATTACTTGTACCACTGAATTTTTTTGATGTTAGTGGAGGCAATTTCTGACTGTATTTTTGATCTGAGTTGCACGTAGGATAGCGATCTCTTAGGAATCAGTACCATGAAGGGAGAATCACATCTTTTCGTTCGCATCGAATACAGGGAAGCTTTGCTCAGTGAACCTATTGGGCATTTTTAATTTTTAATTTCCGGTGAAGGTCGGCTCTTCCCGGTCGAGGGAGGACTCAGAAAACGGAAAGTTGCCTTTACCGTTTAATGTAAAAGTGCTAAAGACCCTCATACTATGTGAGATCTGCACAACTTCATTACCTCCCTTGAAGTTAGCTGACACTACATAACGCATCCGAACATCAAATTCGATCCACAATAGTAAAACCTTAAATTTCTTTTTTAATTCATTGCTCCACAAAACTTAATTTGAACCATCACGTCCTAGTCTAATTAACACTAACATCAATGGCTATATGATTTACTATTCATTTTTTCTAAAGTTAATTGGATTGAAAAATAATTTTGTCAACGAAATACTGATGTTTGATTGCCTTTTCAAATTTTCGTTTCTTTCGAGTAAGTTTTCCAAATTAAATGTTGGCCTTATTAAAGTAACGTCTTATTTCTTTGGTGACATAGGTGAATGTCGTAAACATAACTCAAAGCATACAGCCTTTAGAGACTTTGCTAAACTGGTTGTAAAGTAACACATGAATAACGTTGCCTTGCTTTGAGTGAGAAAATTTCATTTAAAAATATATATTTGTTTGCTGAGAGGTCCAGTTGGGTGAGATAGCAGTGAAGGAGGAGGCTGGAACTAACACGAAAGTGTGAATTCACACCAACTGGACAGATAGCCACCCTCACCTTAACGAAGACAATACAAAAATGTTAGGCGTTCATACCAGTACAGAGAAGCTGCTTGTTTATTAAATTTAGAACACACCAAAACTGCGGAAGAGCTTCCGTCTTTGTTCTGCGGGTGTAACGGAGTTAAGTAATCAAGACCTCGATGGTAAATTAGGGACTTTTGTGGAAATAAAGGAAGAAGAACTACAGGAACTTCTTCTTTTCTATAGACATGGCGGTCGTTGGACAAGAATAATAAATGTAAAGAGTTATATTACGTTGTGTGTATCCACGGTTTTCAACGTATCTTAAAAAACAACGATACGAAAAAAAAGATTACTAAAAACAAATTGTTGTAGGAGAAAATATCTTTGTGTCTTTAGCGTCTTCCGCAGAGTGTGTAAAACGACTAAGAGATTACGACTGAAGCACTTGGCGTTTAAAAAAACTCGCGAACTCTTTTAAGACTCTCCCATACTTTACGACACAGACGTGCAGTACATGACAAATCTTCCAGCACCGGTACTTTCGGTGCAAATTGGCGCTGCGAAGTCTGTCCCATCATCTGCGACTGTAAAAACCGGTTCCTATCTGAGCGCCTGTCGCTGAGGGTGTCTCGTGATGACGCCACGGCGGGGTGTGGATACACCCGGCCCGCAGGTGTGCCAACATTTGCATAACGACCGCGCCGGGGCGCGTTATTGCTTGCGTCAGTCGGGGAATGACAGCGCGTTGGCATCTCCGGACACGGCCTGATTTTTTTCTTTCGGCTCCCCGAACGTCACTCTCTGCGAGATGAGGTAGAAAGTTTGCATTTCCACGGGCAAGAACACTGAGTGAATCTGATTACAGAGAAACTTTTACATATTAATATTAGCTAAATGTTCTTAACACGTTGTCACAGGGAAGAAGCGTCTTCTTCACCACCTTTATCTCATCATTTTGTGATTGGCTGCCTTTGATATGTATCATGGCATGGTCAAATTTGGAGATTTTATTTTACTGCCGCTTCCCCTTGCTGATGCATAGCATTTTACGTATACCTACTGCAAGGTCGTACTAAGTGCCAATGGTGCAAGTGAAGTGTGGCCATTTTGGTGGAAAACGTGTATCTATGTTCTATGTTTGAAAAGTGTATTTTTTTGTTTAAAAAATATGTAGTTTCTGAGGCGGACATTTGGAGCCATCCCGACATTGACCTTGTTGCCTACGAAAAAAGGGGGGACAAGCGTCTACTTTTCTAGAAATTGAATCGGTTGTCCTCCAGCGAAGCGTTATAGAAGCACTTCTATAACAGATATTCGTAATTGATCTAGGATACGTTTTCAATAGCTCTTTGTAATTCACCGAGTATGGTGGGTGAGTGGTTAACGCTCTGGCCTCGCATTCGGGAGGACGGCGGTTCGGATCCCCGTCCGGGCATCCAGATTTGGGTTTTACACGGTTTCCCCAAATCACTCCAGGCGAATGCCGGGATGCTTCCTACAAAAAGCCATGTCCGAATTCCTTTCCGTCCCTTGTCCCCAGTCCCATCCCGCCTCTAATGACCTCGACGTCGAAGAGGCGTAAAGTCATAAGTAAAAAAAAGTCTTTGTGATTCTTTGCTGATGATGCGGTTGTTTTTAGAGAATGAATTGTTCTGCTGATTATTTGGACATTTAACGTGATCTCGACATCAATTCAAAATGGTGCCATAAGTGCCATTAAGTTAAAATACATTAGGTACAAGATGATGCACACAACGATCGAAAATATACCACTTGGTCACTAGTACACAGTAAAACCTTCAAATCTTGAGAAAGTTGAATCTGTCAAGACACTGAACAATGTTGCAAAACAGCAAAAAAATTAACTTTCAATAATGAGTGCAAAAAATATATTTAAAAAATAATAACATGTTAGAATAGGGAGATGTGCTTTTCAATTTCAAACATTTATGTGACTATTTTTTTTTTTTAATAAAAACTTGTTTTCATGAAAGTTAGTTATCAAATTACTTTCTTCACTTCAACCAACAGGAAAAAACAAAACAAATGACAACAAATTGCTGAAAAATATTACGGGACTTCCTAAAAACTAACATAATATTACTGAATATATTTTACAAACTCTCTTGATTGTTTCACAGTTTATTTGCGTGACTGATTGTCTCAAACTTCTGCTCTCAACGCAGGCTGGTTGCTTGGTTCGCTTAATTCTGAGAAAAATATTTCCAGTCCTGTATGGAAACTCTATTTTCAGATACTGTAACAATTATTATTGTATTTATGCCTAGTGAACCATATATGGCAAAGTCATCAGAAAACTTTAGAAGCAGCGATATAACAAAAAACAATGCATCAAATAAAAGGACATATTATACTTTGAAACGAATACTCAGAAATACCTCCGTGTCAGTGCTTGTAATTGAGCGAATTAATGTTCTTTTGACTTTTTCGCTATTGGTAATACTCCATTAAGGAAAAAAATTCAAAGTATCTGCTATAATGATTTTAATTTGGTTTCCAATGTCCAGGCAGCCTGCAGATTCGCAATAATTACTTCTGTCTGCTAATGCTCTTACTATTGTATGATTTTGTTCCTGACTATCCCCATTACCCAAATGGCCTTTAAGGCGACCGCGTACAAAGATACGGGCAAAAAGGCAAGTGGAAATCTCGCCGGCTATTATCTCATTCGATTGTTTTCGGCAGCATTGACCGGTGTAAATACGATTAACGTCCAGATATCATCAGGACGAATGCTGACAACCACAGAAAATTTTGTGGGAAAAATTATCCCTCTATACGATTTACAAAATTTTCTTTGATTTTTCCTGAAATCCAGGGACTTCAGCAAGGCTTTCCTCAAAGCCGGTCTGTTTTGAAGATCATCATTCCCATTTCCTATATATCTTTTTCAGTTTCTATCAACTAAGTGGTATGAATCTCCTTGTTTCGCTAATAGACGTTTGGTCAGTCTATCTGTGACCAATCTAGACACATGACTATACAAAGCAGAGTCTGAGACCCTTTCTACACATTGGCAGAGCTCTGAGTTATCTTCCTGAGAATCTTACTCTCTCTGATTTTCAGTTTCTCAGTCATGCTTCTTCTGTTCGGTGACAGCACATTGCGTATGGGGCTTCTGGTCGCATGACAGTTGTGTTATGGTTCTGCTTTAGGTTGTACGAGAGGCTACATACAACTGCTCAAAGGAGAAACAAGTCTTTTCTGAGTGTACTCCTGCTTGTTTCAGTGTTTGTCCTTGGGATTTATTGACAGTCTACGCAAAAACTAATTTTAGTGGAAACTGTTGTCTTTTAAACTGGAATGGTAGGTCTGTCGGAATAATTTGGATTCGAGTAATCAACACATCGTCAACTAATGCCATTACTATCATGACCACAGCTTTTATTACCGTGCACCCCAGTTGTGTTATTTGCAGAGGTGTTGTTGCACAGGCGTGGTGGATCGGGATTGCGCTTCAGTAGCACGGGAACCCCAATGTTAATTTATAAGATGGCACTTCCGTTAAGTCAAAAGAGTTAATGTATCCAAAACACTGCCCATCGATAGATATTCTACTATTTCGCCTTGCACCTTGCGATATAATTTTTACATTAATTCGTCCAACAGTTTTTTTAGTCGGTGCTAAAATTGCTTTTGTCTGTACATGAATTTTATGAACAGATGATACACAAACTGACTGCGTGAGGAAAAAACCTGAGCAACCAATGCAAAAAAAGTAAAAACGTATCGCTTTGTTACGCCGCTTGCTTGATGGAGATTCGATTTGCCGCGCATTCCGCCTCTGTCGTCGATAGACCTACAGTTTAGAGCTGTAAAAGTAACGAGAAATTGTGAACCCTCATACATTCGTTAGTAATCCAATCAGTACTCGTTACTATCGAATCGTTACTTTTGGTAGGGTCTACAATCGTGCGCTAGCATGAAGTATTGTATCGAGTGGCACCGCGTATGGGACGAATTCGTTTCTATCGTATCGTTTCGTTACTCGATACTTTCGACACAATCGATTACTAGTATGAAGCAGTCACGTCGCGTACTGTTTGCGCTATGACTTCGTTCGTACTCCGGAATGTTCAAGTAAATTGTTCATTTAGTAAAGTAAGTTTAGGTAAAATTTGCTCTTTAAAATAAAATAGAAGTTAAAATATCCCATTTTAGAATGAACGCATTCCATAAATGTTTGAAATTAATAAAATCTGATTAATTTTGATCAATAAAAAAGCAATAACCATCACAAATTATCTATCCAAAGTTTCTATCTACAAATTACGCTCTGTAATTTTTTTGTGATGTTAAACAAAAGCAAAACTATAAAATAACTCTTTGTATTGTCAAAACTACTCGTTCTTACGTTTTTGAAAATATCAACACAGATCAGTAAATAATATCAATTATGTTAAAGCAATGAACGCCCAATGTGATTGCAGTTACACATTTTCCTTCATAACGAAACGAAGTCAAATCAAAAGTCCCACAAAAACTCGACGCACGATGTTGAAATGTTCGCTCTCTGATTCAGATTCATTTAGTCGCTGGGCGAATCATTCCAGTTTCCACATGATGCGTCGTATTTGTTCGTTCATCGAATCAAATTGACATCCATACGACAAATTCGAGTTCTGAAATGAATTTGTGAGTAACAATTCTGTATTTCGAATCAGGCGATATATTCGTTACTCAGTAATGAATACATACGGTTTGCTACGGCTTTACTACAGTTTAACGTGGAATCCGAACAATGGAACGTCCTTGTGTGAATCATATAATGAAACAACTCTTCAAAATTCTTAGCCCCACTGGTATTCGAACCCGGGACTGCTCACCGATGTGACATTACAGAGACGTCCACACTATATCCGACATTCTGTCACCATTGTTGGTTTTCAAATTTCCGTGGCAAAATATGTTATTTATCACGAAAAAAAGAATCCTATGTCCTTCCTGATGGTAAATAATTATTTCCTTGCCAAATTTCATCTAGATGGGTTTGGCCGTTTAGACGTAAAAACGTAACAAACAGAGTTACTTTCCTATTTTTAATATTAGTATAGGTATTAAGTTCAGTTGCCGATCGAATAATGTCAGCGCTCTCTTGTAAACCCAAGGGTACTTCTTACCACATCTCTGTTTGCAGTTATCAGCTTTTGATCAGCTTCACAGTTCAGGGTCCAAGTCTATCGTATGTAAAAACTGATAGCATATATTTATTAAAACCTGCTTTCGATATACCCTGGTGTATTTGATTGAGTTCAAAATTGCAAAAAAAGACAAGGAACAAAGGTACAGGATCTATTTAAACTTAACGAAGGTAGAGTTAGCGATATTCTCATAGAGAGTTTTAAGCTAGTACCCACTAAAAAAGGGTGAAAAAATGAAGAAGATGAATATGTAAATTTGAAATAAGATGACCAAGATAACAGATGAATTTAGCAAGGCAGGTACAACGCCTCTCAATTTCAATACTATTGTTATTACAGCCGTATGAAATCAAAATGAAGGTTAATGGCTATGATTATAGTGGAAGAAAGAGTTTAATAAAACGTGCATATAATTGCTAAAAAAGAGATATTTACCGCTCAAAAGGAATAACAAATTTGATAGTATATGTTGAAGCTCGATCAGTTTGATTTACAAACAAATAAATCTTGGGGTCATTTTTATGTCAAGTATACATCGAGAGCTGTACCGAGTAACGGTTCCGACATTATTACATGTATACATACCTGCTAAAAATCTTCTGAAAATGCCGATAGGAGTAAAATGTTTATGAGCCTGGAGACGTCTGGTATAAACTACACAGTAATCACGAAGGAGTGATAAGAATTGGACTGCAGTTAAAATGACACTAAAATAAAATTTTAGTATGACCCTGTGTTTTGATTATTATACATACACCAGAAGGAAAAGAAGAAATCGAAAGCAATTTGGGAAAAGAAGTTACTACTCAAGGAAAAATGTTATGAGTCCAAGGTCTGCGATGGAACTGTAATCTTATAGATATTTGCAGAGAATTTGAATAATTTAATAATAATAATAATTGATAAAATTCCGATTGAGCACACGCTCCGGTGGCAATCTCCCTACACATCCGTCTTTCTCCTTTCCTCTTCAAACCTACTTTGCCCCTCGACTAATTTTTACTTAAATTCTTTCAGTGTTTTTTGGTAAATTATTAATCAATCCACTTGGCAATTTATTCCAATCCCTTACACTCATTCCTACGAAAGAAAATTTTC
Organism: Vandiemenella viatica; assembly: GCA_031002005.1. Taxonomy (NCBI): domain Eukaryota; kingdom Metazoa; phylum Arthropoda; class Insecta; order Orthoptera; family Morabidae; genus Vandiemenella; species Vandiemenella viatica. The sequence continues at coordinate 95,278,318 of CM061919.1, read as the reverse complement.
CAACACCCTTATGTCTGAAATCAAGTGTCAGCTTGTGGTCATGGTCATCTTTACCCTTCCATGCACCTCTCATAATTTTCCCACCAATATCTTTCCATGCTTCCTCACTAATATAGGCCTAGTACACTGCCATGACTATTTCACCCTCCTTCTATCCTCAAATGAATCCTACTCCAGCTCCTTTATCATATTAGTTACTGATTGTGTTTGGCGGTAATTTCCAAAAACAAATCTGGCAGCCCTTCTCTGCACCCACTCCAACTCCTGTATTTGTCATCCAAAATGTGGGTCCCATACTACACCATGTTCCAGTAGGGGTCTGACCAAAGTTTTGCACCCCATTTCCCTTACTTCTCTAATGCATCCCTTCATTACTCTTTCCAACAGGTGAAGGATTTTGAACCCTTTCCCTACCACCTGTACGATGAGTCCTGCCCAGTTAAGTCTACTATCAAATGTTATGCCTAGGTATTTACATTTCGAGTTTTCAATAAGTAGCTCCTTTCCCACTTTATAATCATAATCAACCTTTAGCTTTTTATCTGTGTACCTAATAAGCTGCCTCTTCTTTCCGTTTATCTTCATCCCATGTTGAGTCACCCAGCTAGTTATCCTATCTAAATCATCCTGCAGCTGTTTACAATCCTCTATTGTTTTGATCCTTTTGTATAACATTATGTCATCTGCAAACAATCTAACTACTGACAGTAAACCATTAACACAATCATTCATTAGAATAACTAATAGCAATGCTGCCAATCCACTACCGTATGGAACTCCCATGTTCACTCCTACTTCTTTTGATACTGCATTTCATATAATAACTTTTTGCTTTCTACCTTTTAAGAATTCTTCTACCCAGCAAATCATCTTTCATTAAACTCCAATAATTTTTACCTTATTTAGCACCATTTGATGGCTCACTCTGTCAAAGGGCTTTGAAAGATCTAGTGCTACACTATCAACTTGACCTCCCTTGTCCATTTCATCTTGAATATCTTGCATATAGCCTATTAATTGAGATTCTCACTAATATCCTTGTCAAAAACCTTTTTGCCGACTTGAAAACCACTACGTTCCTCACAGTCACGTCTGATATGGTTGCATATTAATCTCTCCATTAATTTACCTACCACTGATGTCAAGCTAATTGGCTATAGTTTTCAACCCTATTTGTCACCCCCCCCCCTTTTGTGGACCAGAACTACTATCGCACTTTTCCAATCCTCTGGTAAGCAGCAAGTATTCAGACTATTTAAATTGAGTCTCCAAATGAGGTAAAATATCCCAACATTGGAAGCGACATGATAATTACAGAAATGAAAGTTTTATACCTATATATGAACGTAATTTTAATGACGTCCAAACAAATTCGTCTGCGCAAAATTTATCAACTGCAAACCTTTTATTAGGTCGCTGAAAATGACGAGAGAAAAAACACGACCAAAATAAACAAAATTCCATCAAATGTTGCATTGGTGTTTTTCATTAACCAGTAATTCATTATTTTAAAAAGCAATTAAGTTAAAGATTTGAATATTGACTTCAAATGTAAAGGAAAAGGTAAAGAAATTTTTTGCTGGTCACGTCTCACTTCAGATTTAATATTGGAAGTGGTTATATAGAAAATAGTCAAATGACATACAATATAAGTTATATCTCAAATGCTAACTAATATCTATTTTTCCTCAGTGCAAACAGGATTTTAATTAAATGGAAACAATTATTAGACAGCAAACTGCTGTAAAAAAAAAATATGTAATATGAAGACGGTAGCGTAGAAGCCAGTAGGTTGACTTCACGAGCCGATGATCTCCGGTTCGAATACGGGCATCGGAGGTTTCAATTAAGTGTTATATTCGTCTTGTGTTATTTTCGCCATAATGATCCACATTTACATGATCATGACTTAATACGTAAATATTCAGTTGACAAATGCGGAAACCCATGATGCGTCGATCAGTGCAGTTGGCTGGATTAAAACATTAAATCTCGAGATATGAAATTGTACAAGCTTGTGATATGTATATTTCCTATTGTGTACCTCATAAATAACCATATGATAAATAAATAAAATACGTAAATACTTGAAGTTGGCTTAATAGTCGTGAATACCGAAGACTGCTATAAGGATTTATAAACTAGAACAGTGATACAAAAAAAATATATCCAGGCAATGAGGCAGGGGTGGTTGCAATCTGAAAAATTAACAGAAATACAAATGTATGACTTTCGGCATTTCGACATTCTTCGAGAGCATAAAGGAGATACACACACCTCGTTATACGCCTGCTGCACTTAAATCTTCCACTTGAATGATCTGAAATGTTCTAAGAGTGAACGAAACTGCAAGTGGCGGGGATGATGCCCATGCATATATTTTAGAATTTGTTGGCCACCTACGAAGTTAAACTGGATTGTTGGGAACACAAAGGAATCTTATTGCTATGAATACAAATCGGTTACTGATATCTACTTGCTCGTAATCTTGACGGATGTCCAGTGATGAAAACTTCAGTGGCAGCTGTTGAAACTATGTCTGTCACAGAGACAATCCCGCTGGGCACTCGTCAATATTGTGCAGAAGCAATAAGCCGGAAAATACCGAATTTTCACATTAGTTATTGGTATGATTACACTTATGAGAACAGAAAGAGGTACCTGTTGAATGTTCTAGAAATGGGGTTCCCAACGGAGGATGTACTGCTCACCGGTGGGCGTTGAAGATATTGTTGGGGGCGTTACTGGTCGAGACCAAATTTAGGGAGCGTTGAGGACTAACCCCCCTGCTTCCTGTATTATTTCTTGCTTTAAGGGTTGCATCAAAAAAGTTTTTGATTGCATTCCAATAACCATATGTAGCCAAAAGAGGATTTAGTGTAGTCAGCAATTTATTAGCTTAGAAAAGAATCATATTGGCAATAACAGAACACGGTCATTTAAGATTGCTGATGACAAATGAAACACAAAATATTGAAAAATTATTTGCATTTCACCAAGCTGAGCCCTCTAAATAATAATATTTTTCATAATACGTATTTTTTAATCAAATTGTGAACAGTACATTGATTTTATTTATATCTTTCAAGAAAGTAATTCTAGAAATATGTGTAGAAAACCAGGACATATAATATCGTACACTTTACCTAAGAGAAGCAATATCGAATCACTGCTTCAAAAAATTTGGTTACTAAACAAAAAAATGGAGAACTATGAGTTACATTATTTATTACAAGAATGGAAGTCAGTGTGTCGTTTTTTTTTCGAAAAAGGGGGTCTGAGAGTATATTTTTTTCTCTACGATCAACTGGCGAACCCATAAGGTTCACGTAACCCACTTTGAGAAACACTTAATCCGTCTGCCAGTGACTATCCAATTTTCTGGATAACTGGTATTCATGTATACATAATTTGTGAATATTTAGTGCCGATGTTTAATACGTTATTATTCAGAGAAGTAATTTCACTTAGGCTGGTGGCTGAGTCATAACGCTCGGACCTCGCATATGGAAGGTTTTGTTTTTCATATTTTCTCGAAATCACTCCATATCAGTACCGAGATGGTTCCTCTTATTAGCTATTACCAAAATCTTTTCGATTTCTTCCCCCATAAAAAAAATAAAAAAATAAAGAACGGTTCTATCAGTTTGATGAATATTTTTCGTAATGCCTCCTCCCTTGGATCAAGAGGCGATATCGGAATAGTGCAAAACTCAAACAACGGCAAACCTTTTTCGCTCATACTATGACGTTCTCACATCTTATACCTACAACTATAAGCAAATTTATGGTGTTTGTTTACGAGAGCGGAGCTTCGTCTGAATGCTGCAAACAGAAAGTATGGCGTGAGTGGTCTTGTTGGCTTACTGCTAATACTATTTGCGCCGGACCCGGTGATGTGTAGCTCGGTGCATCGCTTCGCAATGGAAGCCTGTTCGCTGTTTGGTACAAGCCAACAGCTCGATTAGGCCTCCCGAACTAGCTGCCACAAACAGGGTGTCCGGGTAGCAGCTGATGGTGCTCGGCCGGTTGCAGCCCCACCAGGCGTGAGTCCTACCTGCGTTAGCGCAACACGTGTATCCGACATCAACTACAGTACTAGCTCCCAATAGACAACTCAGCAGCCGCCGGTCTCGGTAGCGTAGGGGCTAGAGTGCTAGCTCCACGTGCCGAAGGTCGCCGGTTCGAATCCGGCCGCGGGCATGGATGTTAAGTGTTGTGTGTCTGTGTGTGTGTCCTGTCCGTCCTGTGGCGTCCACACTTTGAAGACTATATAAACACTGGATTTAAATGATTCACTGGAAGCTTTAATATAACACATTGAGCTGGTTGTATGGCCTCAGCTGCCAAAAGCCATTAAAAAAAAAAAACTCAGCAGCCTATTACAAACAGCGTATACTAGCCTTAGGCACCTCATGACTTCATCGGTTATATAACGTGTGTACCCTTGTTATTTAATAAGTTAACGTTTGTGGCTTGACATATCCTAACTACTCTTTATATGACGATTACGTTTTCGTGATTTAACAACCTTATACATTTTCCTTTCTTCGCGAATTACCACTACCCAAACACAAAACAAAATCTATTATACTATTTATATAATTTTAATACCTAATTTATTTAATATGATAAATTCTTTGCCTGGTTTTCTCTTGCTCTGTGGGTCAAACAAATTGAGAAGCATCCTACAACGGTATTTCTCTAAACCGTTCCGCGTTGTTGCTCTCTCCAAGTTCAATCTTGGAAACTCTTCTTTCTTAACTTTACTTGAAAATAAACCCTTATCTCTTCAAACTCCAATGATTACTATTTTTATCAATAAATATTTCAACAACATGCTTCGTTTAAAATAACTTGCACCGTTTCATATCGATCAACGTTTATTGCTGCAACTTCTCAAACTTCATTCAACATTAATAACTCCATCAATTGCAATATGCTTTTTACTATATCATGTATTATATCTCATAATCTTGACATTTTTTATTGATTTTTAAAACAGCATCTCCTTGCAATCTTCCAATGTATAGAGCTTTGTCAGGCAAATTCTTCCCGTCGACCATTACACTTCACTCCATGAAGCCCTTTTCTGCCTTTAACAATCTTGATTGAACCTTTTGGATTCGCTTATTCTGGTATCGCTTAAACTTGAATTCATTTTAGATATTTACAAATTTTAAATGCAAACTTTAACAACCTTATTTTTAACATTAATAAATTTATTATTAACAATTAGGTATTCCTATCGTATGACTCTCACATCTGAAGCAAAAAACTACTATTTTTAATACGAGGCTTCGTACCTATTTATTCAGTAAATTGGTTTGTAAATAAGGAGGAAATTGACTTCAGTTCATCCTGAAACTGAATTTCTTCAATATGCCACAACAGTATTTCTCGTTTTCCACTTCATATACTGTAACTAACAAAAGCAATCTACCAAAGTGAGTTCACTAGGTATACGTTTATTATAAACAATTAATAGATACTTGCGCCCCAAAGTACTGAAACAGAAATATCTGTTAAACAGACATAGAATCAAAAAATTGAGAATAAGAAAGATTAGCATTTTCATTGGAACTACACCAGTTACACTTTTCAGAACATTCTTTACATATTTTTACATCTGATTATATTTTCACAAATAAAATAGTGTTAATTTTCTGTAAGAAATTCTGCTAATCGTAGTTGAGAAATTATTTCAGCTGAAATTATTTTTTCGCCAAATTTTGATAAATTCGTCCATAAATGCGATTTGAGTAAAGATACAATAAAACGAGAAACACACAATACATTTAACAAGAACACGAAAAGGTCGAAATATATAACGTTACTTCACAGCGTCTCACTTTACAAGCGGTCCACTGACTCAGTGCGACAAGGGTGCGAGCGACTTTGTAATTCTCTACTGTACAGTCTGTTCCCTCCCCAGGGTTCAGTTTCTCCGCCCTCGCATTCCGACACGCCTCCACCCACTTCGAACGACTCCTTTTCCATTCGGCAGCGTCGCGACTGCACTCGGATTCCACCCTTCGGTTGTCGGTGTCCTGTAGCACCCACATCTCCCTCCTCTCTGTGTGATGTCTGCATTTCCAGCACAGCGCTTTCCAGCAGCTTCGAGCGCAACATTCTTATTACCAAGTTTGAAATTACTGTAAAACCGGAGACGCTGTCAGGTGTGGCAATTTAGAATTAACTGACCTACCGAGAAATAAGCAACAAAACCTTAAAGGCACGTCCCTACCAAAAGGAACACAGAAGAACATCATGTTGATGTTGCTTGTTCCTGCATCTTGTTCTATCATGTTTCTAAATGTTCATGTAAACAGAAATAAAAGTTCCTTGAAGTTGACTTTTTCCAAAGTAGAGGTAAAGATGGAAGAAAATAAAAGAACATTGACAAGCTTTATCGTGTTTGGAACTGTTGTTTGTTTGGCGTTGACAGTTTATTCCTTGCTGACAAACAGATGTCATTGGTATGGTTTTAACCCATCTTGTCTATACATCTGTCTGATTTTAAGAGACGTTGAACCGAGCGTGGTGAGAGAGCAGTAACATTCTGGTCTCGTATTCTGGAAGACGAATTCCTTCCCGTTCCTAGCCCCCAGTCCCTTCCCGCCTTTAATGACCTGGACGTTGATGAGGCGTAAAGTTAGAAGCAAAAAAAAATCTGACATTAAACCTATCTTTTTATGTCGTATTTAGAGGGGAGACATCTAAATATTAATTTTTATTTTATCAATGTACTGAACTGTAGCTAAAGGAGGAATAACTTAATATTATATTTACAAGTGGTCTAACTAATGAGTGTACCTATTTAAAACTTTGCTGTTACCTCAGTTGTTTATGTACTCTCAGTGCCTGGATGGGTGATTGATTGAAAAATTTCAGTGAATTATTTGGAAATGCGGAATGTTTGTGGAATCATTCGATTCAAACAACAAAGATCAGTATCACATGTCTTTGACTGAAATATGAAAATGCCATCGGTCGATCACTTTCAACCACCATCTCTCTCACACACCCACAGTTACCAACATGCAACAACCTTACTGCACGATGGGAGAGTCGAGGCTACTACCACACACAAACACCAGTTATCTGCGCTAGGTACTTGTGGTTGCAGAGTGAAATAGAGTCTGTTTTTATATATGTATGGCGTGAGATTAGATATCTGTTAATAAAATACCACTAGTCACACTGTAAAGTTCATGTACAGTACAAGATTCAGTTTACTAATAACTCCGGAATTTATTTATGAATTTATCTTTTCCGACTCATTTAACCTGCCGTACAATGATTACAAGTAAAGTAATTAGAGGCGGGTTATTGTTGGGAGAAAGGAACGGGAAGAAATTCGGCCATCAATTTTTTCAGGAACCATTTGCCTAGAATGATTTCGGGAAATCATGGTATACAGAAATGTGTATTGTCGGACGGGAAGCCATTTAACCAGTAATAAGCGTATGGACCACGCCATTTGTATTCTAGTGCCGAGACTACGAAAATATATACGTAGCCCTACTTTAAAGAATATCACGCAAGGGATCTTACAAGTGGGGAATCAAAAATGTATCTCACCGATTTCGATTAGAATTTTATTCTTCACCAACGAAAAATGAATTTCATAAAAACGATCGTTGCGAATCTCAGCTGACGTACAGGGTTATTCAGAACAGGTGCACGTATAAATACTTGGTTGTGATGATATTCCTGACTGCTACTGTGCTAACAACAGAAAATGTTAAATAATATTCTGGAAGATACACATTGAAGAAACAGCCAGACGATTTAGTTATTCATGATACGTGGCGAAACTGATATTCAATGTTGAAAAATAAGTTTCCATTTCGCGTAATGAGCGCTTTTGATCAATATGGGAGTGTGATGACGTACACAAGAAACAAACACTCCATCTCAATGTAAGAGCAGGTAGATGCATTTAGGTTTCCCTTGGAATATTTTGAACTTTGTGGCTTAGTGTGTTCTTGACATTAATGCTGTCATATTCCTCCACCTCCGATAATATTTACGTATATTCCGCAAATAATCTGGATTTGATTACAAACATTATAGCAAAATGGAATACAGAGTAGGTACTCACAATCCAGGAGTGAACATATTTCAGTATTTGTCCATCATCGGGCTAGAATTGAGAACGAGTTGCGTCAGCAGGCAGCTTTCGTTAATGACTGCCCTATGTAATTGACGAGTGCCACTGGATAGTGCTCATCCAATTACCCCTAAGCTCCTCCCCCTAGCGCTACATCACTGTACTAATTCTGACTTACATGGTGACGTATTGTATTGCGCACAAAATGGGAGGCGTCTGTCATAGTGGTACCATATTGGACTTGACATAACTGGACTTCGCTGCCGGAGTGTTGGCCAGCATGACAATAGCTTTTAGGTTTCTGCCGATAACTGCCGTGACAAATACTTTGTCGGTCAATTGAGAAATTTTAGTTTACAAACTTATAGTGCATCATTCGTTCGTTAATCGATTTCACAGTTCGTATGTAGATGACATCCACTTTCTTTTTCACAGGAGATTAGTTCTCACCCTCCCCCCCTATAATGACCCCGACGTCTACGAGGCGTAGAGCCACAAGCAAAACAAAAAAAAGTTTAGCATCATGTTCCAGTAAACGCATCCATTAACATCTAGTTCTGTTGTTTTAGTATCCAGTGACAGTACATGAGGGACTGCACATGTACTGTCCATTTTCTTATGGATTGTGGATAAACTACGTGGTTCGGTCTATGGGGGAAAGGGGTTGGCTGGAAAGCTGGGCTACATGGGAAAGGGGGGGGGGACGGGTTCCGAGCCAGGCCACGTAGCTTTTCTTTCATATTATTTGTCACAGTTAAAATGAGATACAGAACACACAGAAGCATGTAAATATTTATTTCCGTCATTTAAATATCCCCGAATGTAATTTACGATAGTCTGACAGAGAGAAAACAGTGAAAAAGTCTTCTGAAATCAATATGGAAAAAATCTGCGTGCTGTGTGGGGAGGAGGGGAGGGGGAGAGGTAGAGACAAAAGCCACGTCAGGCTACGTGGGGGGAGGGGGGAGGGTTCACAGGAGGCTGAAATGTAGCTACATGGTTTATGGACGCCCAGCATCTCGCCCCGAAAGTGCACAACAACAACTACTTCCAGCAAAGTGGCGTAAGAGATTAAATAAAAAATACTTTTACAGTTGCTTGATCTTCATTCTTTATAGTTAAGACTTTGTTATTTGAGAGCATTCTTTTATTTTTACAATGCTACAAATCATTCCAATATCATATGTGAGTGGAGACAATCACAGCGTACTGATGCAATATAATCTTCTCAGGTGTTCAGCAGGATCCAGCTTGCAACATCTGAAGCTATTTGACACCTGATGCAGACAGCAGAGCCAGCTGTCAAAACGTTGTGTTTATTCGACTCCAACCCACTGAACACCCGAGAAGATTATATTGCTTTGCAATATCAGCATCAAAACAAGTGTAATAAGGGGACTCTCACACAGAGGGAACAAATGCAATCAATAGGTAGACAGACTAGCCAAAGAAGCCATCTCAGACGGACAAAGAATAGAACTACCACTCCCTACATCCGCATTCCTGCACGATATTAAACAAAGAGCTAGGAAAATATGGTAAATAGATTATTACAATTCGATGTTCCGGAAAGGAGCTTGTTACGGCCGCATCCAACCATGTATCCCCTCCAAACCGTGGATACCTGGAAAGTAAACAGACGCCACTTGAACAATATTATTAGAAGCCGATTCCATCACGGCAACTTTCCCAGCCACTTAGGATTAAGAGATAACCCCCTATGTGACTGCGGTGATCAGGCAGAAGGGGACATACAGGGTGTCCAGAAAAGGACTCCCTGATTTCAAAATTAAATATCTCGAAAACAAAAATAGATAGAGGAATGCAGTAAACGGTATGTTTATTGTGACAGCTGTAAGAAGTGTATACAGCAGTGTGAAATAATAGTTACAAAAGCTGCTAACAGATGGCGCTGTACGCTGTACAACTCATACCAGCATACATAAGTGAAATAATCGTATGAAAACAATCTTTGCAAACAATCACATCACAATGTAGGATCGTAATTTTTCACGGAGTTGAATATTAACATATTTTTCTCGGGCTTCTAGCAGTGTTAATATATCATATTTGCGGGACGTTTCGAAGGCGTCCATCTCTGCCTCCATTCTCAACCAAATGTCAGCTGACATTTGGTTGAAGAGATGGACGCCTTCGAAACGTCCCGCAAATATGATATATTAACACGGCTAGAAGCCCGAGAAAAATATATTAATCACATCACAATGTTTTCAAAATGTTCACCATTGGCACTACCCTGAGCTTCGGATCACTATTTAGGCATTACGTATGGCGATTACAGCGCCATCTGTTAGCAGCTTTTGTAACTATTATTTCACACTGCTGTATACACTTCTTACAGCTGTCGCAATAAACATACCGTTTACTGCATTCCTCTATCGATCTTTGTTTTCGAGATATTTAATTTTGAAATCAGGGAGTCCTTTTCTGGACACCCTGTAAATTTTCATGCAAGAAACACGTCGACATTCAGGTCAGAATGCTGAAAGATCTTATAAAGTGTAACATTCCTCTCCCAACTAAATTATCCATCCTACTGTCGTCCAACAAACAGGAAATATTCAATGTCCTTTCAAAACATTCAAATATAAGTTTTAAAAATTTAGAAAACTCAACAGGAAACGATGGAAACAAAAGTTAGTACATTTAAAATCGTCTACCACCGAACAGAAATATTCTCATATAAGTACATTATCTAGACATAATACTAGAATGTGCGGCCATTGTGAATGGTTAGGGTACAAGGGCATCACATTGAGCAAAATATAATTAAGTTACAGTGTCCAAAAACCCCCACTAATTGTATATTAAATCACTACTGCGCAGATAAGAGATATTAATAATGTAACCGATTCCATATCGACATATTATAGTATATAATCAATAATGTAAACTTGATGTGTAAAAGAACATGTAAAGAAATTGAATCGTAAATTGTTATAAAATGTAATGAACTTGACTGTATGGCCGGAAGTCATTAAAATAAATAGATATATAAATCTTATCCACTCGTTTGGTTGCATGCTTCTACCGTTTTCTAGGTAAAAAATACTAAGTGTTCTTTACATTCATCTACACATGAGTAATAATAGCTGTGCTGATCAAATACATACGTGCAGTTTCCCGGTAATAGATAAACCCTAATGATACGCCATCGCGCGTAGTGAGGAAACGCTGATGAGAGGCCATTACAGATTTGTGGTTCATTTAATGCGCTCTATAAAGAGCAAAAAATTGCGCCATTATTTCCAAATCCACGCTGCTATTTGTAACTTTAGTACCTCTTGCTTTTTTTATATTTGATACAACAGGTATCGACAAGCATTTCTAATTTCTGGCGTTTATTCATTGGTAAATCGGCACAAAGTTCGCATTTATACCAGACTATTTCTAGCAATATCGCTTAAGAAACATGGGTAATAATTATAAATTGCCAGCAGACGGTTTTCCATAGTTTGCTGAAATCACTCCAGGTAAATTCCGGGATGTTTCCTTCCCGTTCCTTGTTCCATTCCTCTACCACTTTTAACGACCAGACGTTGACTGACATGGATAAAAGCCATAAAATTGCAGAATTAACTTTTTTAAAGAAGTTGCTGATTATGTTGCTTCTGTTGAACTATTTATCTGTATATATACACAGGAAGTTTATTAAACTGCTTTCGTTGATTGTTTTCCTTCAGATATCACATTAAACTTAGCCTTTTCCGTAACTCTTTCCTAATAAATTGAATCGACTGCGTCTTTTCTGTAGTAAGTATTACTTTATTTTTACTTGACCATCTGTTAATATTCTCTACATTATCAGTTGCACTGTTTTCAAATTTTTGTACTGACGGGAAATTCAAAGGTATGTTAGTAATATTTGGAGAATACATCACATATTCACTGTTGCCTAAAATTCTTGAGATATCTTTGATGTATATTACAAACAGCAGAGTACCAATAATCGATCCCTGAGGGACTCCATTGGCTATTCCCATTATGAGTTTATAACATCACAGCCTTCGCGGATGTACACTGCTTTCTCTCGTATTTTCTCAAAATCGACGCAGTCAAATGCCTTACCAAAACACAAAACATAAATTGAAATTTTATTTGTTTAGTAGTCAATTTGATTTGAAAATTACACATTATAAAAGGAAAAGCTTAATGGTAATTCAATCTGAAGATGTGACCATTAAAGGTACTTGCAATTAACGCATTGTTCAATGGTAAAATTGATCATATCCCTAATAAATTACATGGGAATATAGAACATAAAAGAAAAAAAGTTTTTCTTTTCTCTAAATTCAGTGCCAGATCTATGGGGAGGGATGGAGGCAAACTGGGGCACGTTTGCCCTGGGTGTCTAAGTCAAGGGCGGGTGGCAACTTCAGGAGGCGGCAAAATCATGTTTGAATGACTCTTGATATACTGCGCCAAGATACTAAGTTTTAAATTCAGTATAGGTGATTCTTATATTGCGAAATTTTACTGAGGAAAACAACATGAATAGTGTCCCATTCTTTGAAGATAGTAATATTTCTTTTCTTTTTAATACATAAAAGTCTTAGGTAAGATTTGGCGGAATGAAAGTGGAGGTTGCACTATTAAGTGGATTTCAGCTTATTATGTTTATCAATATTAAAAAATGAATATCATTTTGTAAACGTTAACTTCTGGATTCACCTCCACCTTGGTTTTAATTGAACCAGTAAGCACATAGATCTTCCACTTCAATGAATTTCAGTAACTTGCAGTGACTTTCGCGTTAAATTTAACTTTAATTTTCCTCGTATTTTAAGTTTCCGGATGGTATCAACGAGCCTTCCCACCCATAAATGCAAATCGGAAACTGCTGCCTTGAAGGCTGGCGCATAGACATGAAAGCACAAACAGATAAATAAGCGTGGGTTGGGGTTGGAAACGGCTCTGGGTGGGGTACCGATTTCGTTTCTCACCGCACGGCCCTTCTTATTGACTTTCAAATGAATGCAGATAAAGGACACAAATCTGTCTTAATGTCAGGACCACGTCGTTCTTTTCTAACAAAAAGCGAATGGTAACAAATTAGCATACTTTGTTAAAACTTTTCTGTTTCTGAATCAATCGTATATGTATTCAAGTAATTTGCATAATGGGTATCAAGAAAGATATACAATGTTTTCTTTGTGTCACTGGTACTGAAAAAGAAATATCACCTCAGATTCTGACAGAGATGAAGCAACGCCTGCGATGACATTGCTAACTATATGATCCCTGATTATGGAAGAAACAAAAATTTTAACTCAAATGATAATTTAAATGCAAGGTGTTCTGCTGTTAGATAGAAAATGCTTGAGAGTCATGAACGATGGATTGTTAGTTCGAGATGTTCCTTTAAATATTGTGTTTATAACTAACAATAATAAATACAAATGAGCAAAATTAATAGGTTGTTCGGTGATTAGCAACCTAGGGCCATTAGGGAGCGTGCACAAACTACGCGGCTCGGTCCAGGAGGGAGGGGAGGGGTTGGCTGGAAGGCTACGCTGGGCTACGTGGGGGGAGGGGGGGTTCCGAGGCAGGCCACGTAGCTTTCCTTTCATAACATTTTTCACTGTTAAAATGATGAAAAGAACTCACAACAGCATGTGAATATTTATTTCCCTCAGTTAATTAACTCCTTATGTAATTTACAATAGTCTGACAAGAGAAAACAGTACAAAATGTCTTCTGGAATCAAAAGAGAAAAAAGCTACGTGCTACGAGGGAGGGAGGGGGGGGGCGGGGTAGAGGCAAAAGCCACGTACGACTACGTGGGGGGAAGGGGGGTTCACAGGAGGCCTTAGCGTGGATTAAAATATCCGGGGTTTCGCAACCTACGACCTAAAAGTCGATATCGTTTTTTCGCAACTTGTCATGCGGGTAAAACAAAACAAAATTTTTGTGATTTAGTGATAAATTTATTCGGTTGTTGAGAACAACGCGAACAGTCAATAAAACATCATCATATAAAACATCGACATATAAAATACAGATTTAATATCACCTCAGGTCTCCGGTCGAAATACCTATTTCTTTTACGAACGTGAGATTGTCAGTGATACCGTCTTTGAATTTTTTAATTAATTCGGAGCTTTCGTTGCTTACTGACATGCTTGGGCGATAATGTAACTGCGTTGTGTGCTTAATTTTTAACCTTGTTTCCACCTGGTTGTCTCGCAAAACAGTTAGTACACGGTGGACGGGATAAAATTGCGAACTATAATGTGCACGGAACGATTCAGGACTATTGGTTGTGCAAGAAGATTGCCGTCCACATGAAGCCCACATTTCAGGAAGAAAGGGGCACAACAGTATGTAAGATTGTAATAAATAGTTGGTGAATTCCATATACTCAGCGACATTGAGGGTGTCTCGTTTGCCAGCATAGAAAATGTTTCAGGAACATTGGACGGGGCAAGATACTGTAAACCGAAAAACTATTTGAACCATTCTCCCACCTTAGAATCCTTGCTCAAATATTCACAGCAGACTCTTCCGAATTTTTTTTTATTTTTCGGTACCATGACTGTCCTAAATGGAATGAGCACCACCTCAACGAACGTGAAGAAAAAACTGTTCTGACTGCGTTGCGCATCGAAACTTCGAAGGCTACAGTGATACAGTGAGAGGTTGAAAACTACCCCACTTTCTTCACAAAAACCTTTAAAAAAAATCAACATATTGGTGTACACTTTTTCCAGGCAAAAAGAACAAAACTAGAGGAAGGTACAATCTGGTTTTGAATGCGTGGAACGTACATAACTGATAGAAATATTTTGGAGTGTAAGCCAAAACCCGCCACAAAAACATGCGAGCGTACGTCACAAAGGCACATCAAATTTTCGGCTGTGGTATCAGCAACCATGGATTCTCTGCGAAACACAAACTTTTCCTTTATACTAGTGACGAAATCCTTTTCATCCAGCATCTGCAGCGAACCACCAAATGGATCACTTCAGACTCTTATATCACGACTTCTATACTAGTAAACAAAAAATATGTAATATCAAGTACGTACAGCTAAGGTTTCTCTAGGGATTTAGGCTTTGTTCAGGATTTCCTCACTCTCTGTCGGTAAATATTGTCTCGAAAGTTTCTTATGACATCATAATCTATGTGGTCTAGTTCAGCAAAGGCCTTTCTATTTATCTCATTTGGTCGCTCCGAAATGTCGTCAAGACCCATTCGTTTTACAGTAGTTCTGATCTAAACTGATAGAATGGTAGAATAAAACCCTAATCCTACTCCAGACACACAAAAAAACACAGAAAAAATGTGGCTTTACACACCTGTAATAGTTCAATTTCACGGTCACTTAGAACATCATGGTTGTGGGATCCAGATATTTTTCACTATGTCACTCACGGCACTGTTAGTCGTCACCAACACTTTATACCGTTCCTTTGTAGGACTTGCACACGTCCACAATACGTTACCATTATGTGTTTAAAAATGACACTTTTCCACTAGTACCGCTGTTGATCGTTTGCTGTACTATTGAAGACGACATGGTTTAAACTGATAACTTACGCTGTGTGATAATGTGATGAAGAATGGACAGGCGAAAAGTGATCCCGTGTTTACCTACTCCGGGTGGCGAGTCACCGTACAACTCCTTGTTTACTTGGGTTGCGAATCACTGGATCAATCTGACCGCCGAGTACAATAACAGGTTGCGAATCACCGGCCCGTCACAGACGTAGCATGCTCGGGACTAACTTTTAAATGAATATATCAGCTGAATTTGAAACTCGTACAGGAATCATACTTGACAATGTACTATATAAGACTGGAGATTTTATCGGCGTTGCAAATGAATAAAATTTTGTCTGGTAACTAGCGGAGTTAGTCCATCGTTTAAACACTACCTGTGTCTCCGACAATGGTGACAGAGTTTGTGATGGTCAGTTTCTTACACTTGTATGTCTATGTGTTGTATAAGTATTGATGACTTGACTTTATTGCCTTTTCTATTTGAAGATAATGGATGTAAGAAGGGTAAAACATATTCAGGCCTACTCCCCCGAAAGACACAGGAGGAGGCCAAAGATTTAATGATTCCATACGACGGTTGAATCACCTTCAACAGTGTCACTCAATAGGTTTTGGTACTTAGCACAGGCCTTTACACACAATCGTCACCTCTTCTACAAGGTTTTGTCTGTTCTAATTAGCCTGTTGTTACCAATTTCGGCGACTTGGAAGTTGCGTGAGGGCTGCAAACGTTGCGTATGGCGAAGTGACGTAGTCAGCTATTTCGTGCTAGACGCATGTAGCTCAGTCCTCGCACCAGCGAAGTAGCCATTCTTGAAGGACATCTTAAACTGATAAGCAAAAACATTATTACCACCTACTTACTAGCATATTGGTCCACCTTTCTAACGCAATACAGCAGCGATTTAGTGTAGCACGGATTCTACGAATCCTTCTGAGGTATCTGACATCAGATTTCTACGCATAGGTCACAAAATTTCCTTAAATTACTGGTCAGCGGTTTGTGGGCGCGGTACCTGGGAACGAGCATCTCGGAAACGGAGAGGGTGTTCACGTGCTACTGCAGTGTACATCTATCGAAAGTGTTTGAAGAACGGTGAAAGCACGAGTGGTAACAATGTAGTGAACACCCACGCCAGATCCCAGAACGTGGAGGTCGGAGGCTTGCACGCTCTGTAAAGCTGGATAGTGTGTGATCTGTGGAAAAATCACGATACTTGGGTTCTATAACACAGAATTGTACTCTTCCGTCACATCTGCTACAGATCACCCCCTATCCTGCTTTACAGAGCGGGCAAGCCTCCAACCTCCACTTTCTATTATGTGATGTGGGGTGGGTGACCACCACATTGTCGCCTACTCGTTATTTCACTTTCAATAGATGCTCATTACAATATCACGCGATCTGCCGACCAGCCTCTCCGTTTTAGAGATGCTCGTTACCAGCCTCCGCGCCCACAAACCGCTGGCCCGTAATTTAAGGGAATTTCTTGACCTGTGCGTATAAAACTGGTGTCTGATACCTCTGGGAGCCTACCAAGGACTGGTAGAATCCATCCTACGCCAAATCGCTGCTGTATTGTGTTCCAAAGGTGGACCAGTATGCTAGTAAGTAAGTAGTCATAATGGTTTGGCTGATCGGTGTATGCTATCTGTGTCAGTTGCGGACGATGAGCGCGGCATACGCTAGCAATTTTAGCGTTCAATTCGTGACTCAGCTGAGCTATACGATTGTTCCGACATCAGCAGTAGTCGGAGGATCCGCCTCATATTGTCTGGGAACTGTATTAGACACGTGGTCAAAGTGTCGACACGAAATAAGTCCGTCAACTGAACAGCTGGAACCACCGCAGCGAACAGAATTCACTCGGCTATCTTGAAAGGTCTCCTCTCTCGAAGTCCGAACTTTCTGGGACTATTTCGTAGTTCTTCCACACTTCTTGATTCACCAGAGCTTGTCCGTGATTCATACACATGCCCACACCTTTAGCTCAAGGCAGTATGAGCATCTGGAAGCCCGCGCTCTTTTCTTTATCAGTGGAATAATTCTTGATGAGCAGCGAACTAAGGGGAAAACCAGCCATCGTAAAGCATGGTTACAGAGCGTCTAAACTCATTCAGCAGTGAGTAAGTAACTTCTTCGCTCCCTTCTTAATCCGTTCGCAGCAGATCTGCTGAATTCTGTTCTTCTTGCAATGGAAAATATAAATCTGAGAAATTACCTGTACTTGAAACATTTCATCCTCTTATGCTGCTTATCGATTAAGCCCGGCTGTCGCAGGAGCCACGTTCGATCGCGCCAAAACCAGTTGTTTGCCGCGCGAGCCATTTCTGTTGACGAGCGCGGCAACGCCACCCAGCCAAGATTGCGCAGCGAACTATCCAAGCACGGGATTTTCGTGAATAAACCGTGGACGTTTCACGTGCACAAGTAGCTGCCACTTTCACTGTGAGTACTAGAAACCTAAACTTAAAGTGCGTTGGTGGATAAGGAAATTGTATTTTAATAGAATGCGGTATGGTGTGAAACTTATAAAAGTCATCGAAAATACAATAAATAAATTTTACGAGAATAGCAATGGTAGAGTTCTTAAAATAATTAATTGAACCAAGTGTGAATAAAGTGAACACTCAATTTCGGGAGGCGATTTCAGTTACCGAAAGACGCTGTAACTATAAGCTTTTTAGTAATATGTAAACTCGTGTACTAGCCTAGACTGCAATACCTTTTTAGAGTTTCAAAACAATAGTTTCAGATGTTTTTGACGCATTATGCGAAGCTCTGAAAGAATTGGTAAACATAAAGAAATAATACGCATTTTATATTAACGTTTTTATTGTTATTCAGTTTCATGCTGACTTTCCTAACGTGGACTTACTTCTTAATTGGAGTTTAAAGTGATGGCTGTAGTGGTAATGGAGGTTATACCATCGGAGGCTGATTAGCCTGCACATTTGTTGTTCCACAAAAAATCATTGGCACCGTACAAGTGTAATAAAAAGTAGCACTTTTCTTTATCCGTTTTACTCAGCAGGGCGGATCCGGGGGGGGGGGGGAGGCTAGGGTGCTCATGTCCCCCCCCCCTCAAAGTGTCTCGGTCCACCTTCGACATTGCAATTTAGGAGATTTTTTTTATTTTATTTTTTAGCTCTACTGATTCGAGGTCCGAGGAGACTATAAAGACACCCCTTTGCCCGACTCAAGGCCCACCCCCCAAAAAAACCAAAAACATTGAAGTCAATTGCCCCCCCCCAGCCAAAAGCCACTCAAGCCAAGCCCCTCCCCCCCCCCCCAAACCAAAGTCCACTCAATCCCCTCACAAACCAAAATCCTGAATCCGCCCCTGCATGGTAGAAAACTGTCGCTGTGCCGCGCGAGCCAACTCGAACAAAGATACCCCCGTCTGAACTGTGCGCGAGCCAAGTTGTCAAGGGGCCTTTGCCGCGTGCCTGAATACCGACAGAGAAGAGCTCGCAGAGCGCCGCGCCAATGTTCGACTCGGCTCGCGCAGAAACACCGGATCCATTATGCGCGGCTGCCGTGCGACCCAATGTTCAAGGGTTTTGCATATCAACTTGGTTGAAACTAGGTTCATTGCTATGTAAATTACTCTGTTAGATAAAATTACAGATAAATGTTATCATTCTGCACCAACAGATTCTTAGGTCTATTGACGCTAACATTACGTAGTTAATGTACGAGGTAAATAGCCGCTCAACATTTTTTTGCTGAAGCATGTTTTAGATGTTTTTAAAAAGAAAACACTAAGCAAAAGAGCGTAAACAGATGAATTTTTAACAAATAAATATAACAATCTAATCATATCGAGACGTTACAAGTAAGAAAAAATATGAAAACGTATGCAATGTTAAAAAATTATTTTCTTCGTATGTATATCTCACGTATATGTCACATTTGTATGTGTCACACACATATCAAAGATATTTAAAATAACACTGGTAAAATTTGTAAGGCGAAACTGTTCTGAAATTGTAAATGGATTATATTTTATATGAGTAATAATTATTAATTACATTGCGCGTAAAGTAATAACGTGAGTTACTTCTTGATTTGTCGGTACGAATCCTAAGATCTCGTTTGCCATTTTTTCACAAAAATTCTGAATGTTTTTCTACTAATGGCACGTTGATTATGCACGCATTCACTGTAGCAAAACAAAATCTGTGTTGTGAAAGGTTTAAAGCAGATTTTTTTTAACGAAAAAAAAAAATCGTCAAAAAAAAGTTAACAATATTCGAACAGCCCATTACTTTATTATTTAAAAAGGAAGTCCTAAGGAAGAGTATCTTATTATAGTTCCTCACCTCGTGTTGTTATCAGAGACAAATCACATCGTATATTAAAGAAACATCTATTGCCAATTTAAAGTACAAATTTCTTTTTGAAGATAAATTCCAGTATATAAGGGTATTCATAGGCGCGTATTTATAATAGATTTTTATTTTCCATAAGTTCATAAATAATTAAATGGCAAATCAAAATGATGATCAGATAATTTTAAAATACCTGTAACTCCTCAACCTTCATTTGGGCTGGTTCGTGGTGGACACGTTCCTTAGACGGTATTATTTAAGAAAAAGTGCACAGTCATAATTCAAATTATCGCATGGCACTCTTGGCCAGGAAATCCCCAAGAATTCTTCAGCTTCCCAGTGTCAGTTTTCTATTGGACGCCCAATACGGTAGTGATACCGGATATACAGGACCTACAGCTAAACGTGGATTCAGAACCAGGGAAGCCGTCATAGCAAGCTGCGCCAGACGTCAGATTAAGAGCCTTGAAAATCCCTGCCGAGACTGGGGACCTTTCGATTTCCACTCAGACACCTTAACCTCTGAGACACAAGACCGCTCTCAAAGTGAGAAAAAGAGAATTAATGTAGCCTATCAATAAGAACGTTCAAAATGTAGGTGTCTCATAATAGTTACTACGATACAAAATATGTAGCTACTTATTGACGTTAGGCTGATGTTTAATGCAATCTATGTTGCTTAAGTTGGAATTAGCCCACGAAGCATTACGAAATAGGCAGTAAGCATAATACACTGTGAAGGAATCAGCGGCCATCTTGTAATTAGTTACGTAGGGAAATTGCAACGGGGCAATACCATCGTAGCTATTATTAATAATAATATTGACTGCAGAGAAACACAACGCTCTAAAGCAGAGGTGGCCAACCCAAATGATCTTGTGGACCACTTTGGAAAAGCATTATAACTCCGCGGGCCGCATATAAAATAATATATTCTCACATTAGATGTGTACCCAATATAGACTTTTTTTTAGAGAAAACTTGAAACATTTGAGCTATTATTATTATCGTGTTTACTATTATTCTTATATGTAAACATGAATAATATTATAATAATTATATTCATAATTTCTACAAATAATTTTTGAATATATGGATGCATAAATAATGTATTTTTAATACATTTGTTTTCACAACTTTGGATATTATAAAACAATTATATTTTGTAAAAATGTGTTGAATCTCGCGGGCCGGAAATATGTTCAAGGCGGGCCGCGGGTTGGCCACCCCTGCTCCAAAGGATACTGGTTTGATCTCGAACCCAGCCATCCTGATTTGGATTATCTATGTTTCAAAAATAACTCGCCGTGGATGAATTCCTACCTGTTCATTGTTACCAACTCTCTTCTCGCTACAATGACGTAGAATAGCCATTCAACCATAGATAAAAAACGTTACTTCACTTTAAAGATATAGGAGCACTAAGCAATTT
Organism: Vandiemenella viatica; assembly: GCA_031002005.1. Lineage (NCBI taxonomy): Eukaryota > Metazoa > Arthropoda > Insecta > Orthoptera > Morabidae > Vandiemenella > Vandiemenella viatica. The sequence continues at coordinate 95,256,911 of CM061919.1, read as the reverse complement.
CTTCACCTAAACAAACATTTGCTGAAGTACTCAGAGCGTTGATAAAATGCGTAACACTCACTTGTCAGTGCCTTCATCATAAAGTTAGTTAAAAGCAACATGTTAATCCCTGTTACCATCTGAAA
>CM061919.1:95200505-95255786 GCA_031002005.1 Vandiemenella viatica | reverse complement strand
TTTTTTCGTGCCCGGTCTTGCATGGCGAACTGTGGCGGATTTTTCGAGTGAAAGAGCAGAAATTAAAATAAGTAAATAAATAAAATAACAGTAAGTTAAACGTAGTCAGCGGCCTATTGCTATGCGATACTTGGCGCTCGTTGCTATGACAACATAAATATTATCTCTGACGAAGGCTGTAGAATGGAAGCCGAAATCTTAGATTATCAAATAATCATTGCGGTATACCCCGAAAATCTTGTAAACATTAAAAAGACGGCCGCGGTAGCTTGAGAAATCAATACATTATCTGCTACACCAGGAAATAAATTGTATTATTTAAAAAATATACATATATAAATTTGTAAAGGGATCACCCAAAAACTGCCGAACCGGTTTAGATGCGGTTTGAAAGTACCATATCAACGATGGACAGAGCAGTAAGTGATAATCTGATATACCGATATATTACCTGCCAACGATCACCTTACATCAAAGATAGACAATATAGTCTTTGGATTCTGTTTATATTGTTGTGACTATGTTACTTTAGTTATTTATTTCTCTGAATGTATTATTTTCAAAAGCACGGAAAAATAATCAAAACTTTTCAGAAAGCTGGAAGAGCCCCCGACATGCGAAAGTAGCTAGGACAGTGGAAACTTCATACATGACGGTTAAATTTTTTTGCTACTGCAGGCAATAGTAATGAAGTCAGTATCGTGGCAATCGTGAATAAAACTTACGTTATTAGAAAATTAATTCATCCTATCTTATGTTTTTACACAGGATACTATTCTGGTCCAGGCTGCATTTCAACATAACCGGATCCTAATATTTCCTCTCGAAAATCCAATCGTCTACCGTATGCACAATAGTCAATACATCTAGGTGCACGCGGCAAAAGCTCCAAATGCAAGTAAATAAATAATATCATTAAATTACGCTAGAATTCACATGTTTGTTGATTTTTTTTTTCTTCTTATTCTGCTGACAAATCTTATGACGGTAAATTCGAAAATGAAACGCAGATCGCCTAAGCGGAATAGGATTTGGTTGTTGACCGAATGTGCAGCCAATGGTACTTTCCCAATTTCACTCTTCTCGAACTTTTCTAGGAACTGGTGTCAGTATTTAAACATACAATGTTTATGGTTAATAATTCCAAAAATGCTGTTTCAGTCTTAATTTTCTTGTTCGGTTTTCTTTTTACAACTGCACATTTAACTGGAGGAACATAATGGCAGTATTCTTATCAAAATAACTCCTAAAGTATAATAGATTTCAAGCTAAAACTATGAAACCTCACGTTGACAGGACAATCTGAACAAAAACTGTCAACTATGATATTTGATGATTATGGGAGATAACATATTTCACAAACAATATAACACTTCCAAACAATCTTTTTTGCTAATGGTTTTACGCCTCTTTGATGTCGAGGTCATTAGAGACAGGGCAAGGAACAGGAAGGATTCGGCCCTTTTGAAGGAACCATCCTAGCATCCCTCTGGAGTGATTTCAGTAACCCATGGAAAACCGAAGATGGAAGGAAGGTCGGACGGGGATTCGAGCTTGCGTCCAAATCCTAGTGTTTGTGTCATATGTCTGCTAATAACATAAGTTTGCTGCAGTATTTTATCATGGTGTGCTGCTTGAAAATTGTGAGTTCTGCACTTATTGATTGAAAAGATGTAGATCGTTAATGTTCTTGGCATCCCTTTCATATTTCGCATTTCCTTTGCCGAAAAGCAAACATGAGGCACAACTTTTCACCACTCTGTATTCTTCGTTATGGTATGTCTTATCAAACCAAACGACACCAAGGCTGTCTCGACGTTTGTGTGTGTGGTTTCTGGTAGACTGCTAGTGTAGAGAGTTTTGATTTTACTACAAGCGTATGATTTCTTTTCTATTACTCGGATAGCCCATGCAAAGAAAATATAGCTACCATAGCCAACGCAAACCAGTATCTGAAGAATGTAACATTGTTTTCTCGTGATGGGCTCTGCCCACACCATACCATCTGTTAAATGCGAAAGAAGCTTAAAGGCAGTCTTTTAACCGACTGTGGTGGACTAACGGGAGTTACAATACGATCTGTTCCACTACACCGATAGAAGGACATAGCCTGTTCTCCAGGAATGCGGCAGACTCGTACGCAGTCTCAAAAAGAGGCTACTCGGATAAGTGATGCAACTGCTGTGACGCGAAGCTGCGGAAGACTTTTTAACCGGTGGCAGACTACCTGTCTACTAGGCAGCAATTTCGGCAATACAGGTGAACACGTAGGGCAAGGACACTCATGCGAAGTAAATAGTAGACTTAAGCTGATTGGGATTCTTTATCGGCTAACTTTTCGAAAGAACATATGAAACGACTAGGAAACATAGCAATTGGTGTCGAATTAAAGATTTAAAATATTTTCCTTATTCCTCCTCCGTGTGTTTGTAAATAACTCCTTAGTGTTTAGAGTGTGACTTGTAATGATAATTGCATTGTGAGATATTTCGTAGCTCACTCGCTACCAGTTTTGCAGTGTTGTAACATAAATGTTTTTGTTACTGGTCAGTTTCTACATATAAAGGTAGCTATAGTTCGCATGTAACAGTTTTTTCTGAAGCAATTTGCGACTTCATTTCTAATTAAGTATGAGGGTTAAGATTTCATCACTAAAATGTCACAGATGTCTGGTGAAACATCGGGTGGTATCTAGGTGAAGTGAACTCGTTTATGTAAATTGTTGAAACTTGTTTTATGCTGCACCACTACTCATTTCGTTTTCATCAGTTTCTAATAACGAATGAAATAAAACGTCGATATCACAAAAAACCCTTTAATGTACCATGTTTTTATAAGGGACTAAAACGTATAAATAACTTCTCTAATCCTTATGAAGAATAAAACCACATACAGATTTTATACTTGGAAATTTTTGATAGCTATAAAAATACTTCTAAGTTTGGCGACGTAAAACATTGGGCGCATGCAACAGATAATCGATGCATTAATAGCTCTACTAACAATTTTATTGCCCCGCAAATAATTTGAACAGATAAGTAAGTTCTTTCATTGTAAACTACTCTCTACATTTCTATAATTATGTATTCTATGCACCCCAATTTTTTTCGTCATTAATCTTACAAGTTTTTTAATAGCTATCAAAAATTTCCAAGTATAAATTTTCAGGACAATTTAGAAGTTAGAAATCTGTATGTGGTTTTATCCTTCATAAGGATTAGATAAATTATTTTATACTTTTTAGTCCATCATAAAAAACAAGATACATTAAAAAGTTTTTAATTTTATATTATTTTTCTGATTTTTTAGGGTTAAGTGAGTGAAAATTTGTAATTGATTTTAAATACTTTGACGACATAACCACAGAGACATACTACAAATTACAGTTTTTTTAATACGAAACATTTGAGTTATTTCCATCCCAGGGAAATAAGGAACAAAAAAAAAAATTTATTCCCATCGTTTGAATTATAAGTTATGGTCTGGAATTCGAACAAAAATCCAATAGTTCTGCCAGAAATCTTCAGGCAGCATTTACAATTTTTCTTTCCCTAAAAAACATTATTCAGACTACTGCAAACATTTTAAAAACATTAGCCTAATCGGTCCCTAGAAAATGTACTTTCAGTTGTTACCGAATTTTCCTATCTTCTGGGCTACTTTTCCATTTTTCTTTCCCTGAAAACCTTATTCAGACTGTGAAAACATTTTTAAAAATAGCCAAATTTAACTGTAGAAAAAACTACTTTCAGGTTTTCCCTAATTTTCCAGGCAACATTTCCAATTTTTCTTTCTTTAAAAACCTTATTCGGACTATTATGAAAATTTAAGAAAAAATTAGCCAAATTGGTACAAAGGAAAAAAGACCTTCAGATTTCTCAGAATTTTCCAATTTTCCGGGCAACTTTTCCAATTTTTTCATTAACTAAAAATCTTATTCGGACTTTTACGAATATTTAAAAAAAAAAAAAATAACCAAATCTGTCCATAGAAAAGAGAACTTTCAGTTTTTTCCGAATTTCCAAATTTTCTGAACAATTATTCCCATTTTCCTCACATTTTCACAATTTCAAGTGTCTAGCCTATCGAGAAGTTAATTTAAAATCAATTACAAAATTCCACCGGGACAGACAAAGCCCAAATTAAGTTAATAAAAACGTTTAAAAAATTATAACTTTTTAATAAAATATCATGGCGTGTGACTTGATAACGTGCACTGCGTGGTTTGATTAAACCATCTCTTAGGTTGTCGTACTCCTTCAGGGTCTCGTGATCAACAGTACGTTACACATTTTATATATGCAGTATTAGTCCTAGGATATAGTCAGCGTTGCTGATGTTACTCTATCTCTGGGTATAAGGGTTATCTAACCATGAAGCCTCCCTACAGCCTCGGATGTGTATCTACCGCTATCCAAACAGGGCCACTCCATTTATCACACGACCGGACGGGTACTTTTTTTCTAAAAAATAAAATTAAATAACGGGAGGGAGTGGACGGACGGTGGGCGTTGATTAAAACACCAGCGCCGCGGGCGGCTTGTATCAGTGACAGGTGAAAGGGGTTCGGGGTGGGGGGCGGTGTGTGGGAATGTGGGGATAGGATTGGCAGATTTACCGCAGTATCTCCGAAAGAACGGAGCGCCACGAGATAAAAGTGTATCAGATGCGTCCTGTGTTTTTGTTCATCTCGTAAGCTCCCTCACAAAAAACTGGCGTGCCAAGTAAGCTACCAGCAGTTGATAATATAAAACTGTCGCATTTCAAAATAAGCATGTATGCCTGAAATATTAACACGGTGAATGGTATTAAGTCCTTTTAGCATTCTAATATCGATGTATTCATAAAAAAACAATATTTTTTACGAGTTATATAACAATTTTTAAGAAGTAGCTTGAGTTACCTCTCTTAAAATATCCATGCCTACCCATCTGAAGTTTTTGGATGCTACAGCTGCAGTATTAATTGACTTACTGTTTTTTATTGAGAACTATTTCTTTATGTTTCTTTCAGATTTGGTAAATAATAACGTTGTTTAAAATTACTATAAACTTGAAACTTATCAGTGATGTGTCAATAACATTAACAGTGATAAATTACATTATATTACAAACAGAATAAACCCAGCACTTTCCGTTATTGTAATTGTTTATAACTTTGTTATTGAATTTATTTTCCCCACAATATTTTCCGTCAACTAACGTGAAGAGAATGTAAGATAGATCTAACAAACAAAATACAGTAGCGCGGAAGAACCCATTTTCAGGAGATGATAATTGACTAAGTTGTTGGAAGAGAAAACGGATGAGGGAGAAATTTCTGGAGGAAAAGTATATCGCATTAAGTGTTATTGATAACTGAATGTGATGGTCATAAATTGTTATGTAGATATGAAAAGATTAAGACAGATCAGGACAGAAAGGTGCGGAGGATTGCACCACAATATTCGAAAGAGTAAGCTGTAGGAGAGTATTGTATTTTCCGGTAATCATTACTTAATGGATATGTGGAGGAGAATGCCATGAAAATTAGCGTATCATTATTGCTAATGATCATGTTTTAGCACTATGATAAACAAAGAATTTTGTGAATACAAATTTTATAGAAGAACTACGCTAACTTTCATATCAAATTAGTTTGTAAAATATACAAGTCTCATGCCACATTTTTTAGCATTATTTAGTCAGTAGTCAAAAACGACGGGTATCATCTATGATGGTAGTAGGAATTTATTCTGGTCACGTTTGTAAGGAACAACGAATAAAGATCAGTTTAATGACATTTTCGTGATATCAGAACCTTACTATCTGAGTATTTGGCTAGGATTGTTTTGATAAATGCGTTTTACTTTAAATGACGGAAAGTATAATTTCCAAAACGGAAAACTTATTTACTTGTTTGATACATTTCGCGATTACATCCGTTTCGTGTAAACTTTCTCCGAGTTTTTAACAAACTTCATTGTTTCTTATCTACTGTCATATAAATTACTAGGGAATGTTTTAACCTAGTTCATATAACTGATACAGATAATGTAGCGTAAACATCGAATATCATTTACCTTACATGAATTTATGAGTCTATTTGTAGTAAATAAACAAAAAGCAACATGTAAATTTAAACGAACGTACGATTGTAACTTTGAAACGTATGATTGCCTCGCATTAATTTTTTTTTATATCTCTGCTCTTCGTATGATTGTGCCGTTTGTAAATCATTTGTGTCCTTTAGAATGGGTTGATTTTTTATTGGCACTTGGTTACAAGACCATACAGCCAGCACACGGTTACATAATTATTACATTGTACTACTAAAGCTGATGAGTTTCATATAACACCATCTTCAAAACAATTTATAAATATACAGCTAGAAATCATATTTTTTTTTTTTAAACACTTTGAAGTTATAACAAAATAGTATATTATAGACAATAAAAGTTTATTTTTTTTTTTACCATACAACCATTTAACAGTTTAACTAAGGTTCTTACATCCATTTACGTAACTTATCTATTTACACTTTTCCTTATCTCTATTAAGTTAAATTATTACAATCTTATTGAATCTAGGATAACTGTTAATTTTGCCATGCTGGTTATTGTGCTTGCGCGGATATGGGGTTGTGCTGTGGTTTGGGCTTTGGGTTTGAAGTATAGTCATTTCCTGTTTTAACTTCCAGGGTTGGCTAGAATTCTATCCCTCCACCTTTTAAGTATCTGGCAAGGATATTAAGTACTACTCTGTTGTTGCTGGAAAGAAGGAGGGTTACGTTTGTCGGCAGGGGGAACCCATTCTTGGAAAGATCTATCATCATTTGGTCCTGAAGTTGTTGGTACTTATTGCATGAAAATATTGTGTGATTGATGTCTCCTATTGCCTGGTCTGAGCAGTCGCAATATGGGAAATCTCTCAACCCTATTCTATGTAGGTGGCTGGGGAAGTTACCGTGGTTAAAGCGGGCTCTTGATATCGTGGTGATTAATCGTCTGCTACTGTTCCAGTTGTAAAACCAAGGTTTTGGAGATATGATCGGTTGGATGATTGCATAATATGAGGCTTTGATTTTTGAGGAGATCGTCCATTCCTCTTGCCATTTTTCCTTGGCTCTTACTTTGATGCTATGTGTTATATCCGAGATCGGGAGTTGCATGTCGATTACCTCTCCTTCATGGATAGCTTGTTTTGCCAGGGCTTCCACCCGTTCGTTATGCTCGATGCCGCAGTGAGATGGGATCCACATCAGAGTCGTCGTAATGCCAAGTTCCCTGTTCCGTTTTAACTGTTGAAGAATTTCCAATACAATAGTTTGAGTATGGCTATTCCACGTAGTATTTTGTAAGCTCTTTAGTACGCTGAGGGAGTCCGACAGGATGACGACTTTGTCCATGAAGGTGCTTTGACTATATCTGATGGCTTCCAGCAGGGCTTTTGCTTCAGCTGTGTAGATGGATGCCTCTTCGGGTAGCGAAAATTGAGACGATTTACCTGTGTTGGGACAGAAGTATGCCGCTCCTACTCTATTATTTCCAGTGGTTTTCGATCCGTCTGTGAATATTTTAAGAGTGCTATTGTCTGATTTTGATAGGAATCTGGATACCTTGTGGACCAAATTTCCGGATTTGTCTTCCTCCCAGAGGATTGTATGGACTCTTTCTAGCCGAAGCTCGAAAGGTTCTTGAAAGATCGGTAGCATGTTATACGAGGATAATTTGTCTTTGTATTTTAGCCAAAATTTGTAGGCATTTAATAGGGGAAGACGAGCTCGACTTTTCCCTCTATTTGCTATTGTTGATAGTCTCTCGAGACGTTCATGAATTGGGTGGTTATTGAGTAATAGTCTTTCAGTTAAAAACTTTTCAGATAGGTATGCTCGTCGAATGTGGAGCGGAGGTTCGCCTGATTCAACTAGTAATGCATTTTTGGGAGTGGACCGAACGGCTCCTAAGCAGGCTCTTAGGCAGCGTGATTGTAGCCTCTCCAGTTTGTTCAGGGCATCTTTTCTAGCGTTTTGATAAAACATGCTGCCGTAGTCGATTAGTGGTCTGATCAGAGATCGATATATGAGGAGTAAGCTTTGGGGGTGGGCGCCCCACCAGACACCTGATATCGTTTTTATTATGTTGAGGCGGGAGATGGCTTTTGTTATCAGTTGATCTATGTGTTGGGCCCAGTTGAGGCGGTGATCCAGTATCATCCCGAGGAATCGGCCTTGTCTTTTCAAAGCTAGACTATATGGCCCCAACTGTAGGTTGCTGGAGTTGTAGAGGATTTTCCTTTTGGAGAAGAAGACCACTGATGACTTTGCGCTTGATAGATCTAGTCCGTTGTTATGTAGCCAAATAGTAAGGGCTGAGATAGCTTCGCTCAAAAGAGTGAGGACTTCATCCTGAGTATCGCTAATGGCGTAGATCACCACGTCGTCTGCGAATTGTAAAGAAATGATTCTGGTCGGAAGATGGGAATTAATGTCCATTGAGTATATCAAGTATAGAAGCGGGCTTAATATAGCTCCCTGAGGCAGTCCTTGGATGACTATGCGAGGACCTAATTTGTTCTTCTTCGATCTGACGTATATTATTATCTCTGACAGGAGGGAGAAAAGTCCTGCCACAAATTTCTTCTGGATTCCTAGCATTTGCAATTTGTGCATGAGGATGGATATGTTAACATTGTCGTATGCGGATTGTATGTCTAGGAAGATCGCTCCGAGGTATTGTTTATTAAGAAATGTGAGGTTGATGTCTGAGGTCAATATAGCAAGGTTGTCTGTTGTGTTTTTCCCTTTTCTGAATCCGGTTTGGGAGTTAGGTATCAAGTTCTTCGTTTCCACCCACCATTCTAATCTATTTTTTATTAGTCGTTCTAGCGTTTTTCCTACGCAGGACATAAGAGATATGGGTCTGTATGAAGTTGCTGCCAGGGGGTCTTTGTTTTGTTTTAGCACAGGAATTATGACTTGCGTTCTCCATTCTAGTGGAATTGGTTCATTCATCCAAATCCGGTTGAAAGTATTTAGAAGTAGCTGCAGGCCAGATTGGGGCATGTTTGATATCATCGAATAATGGATACCATCTATCCCAGGGGAGGTGTCAGATGATCGCTTGAGGACTTGATGTAGTTCTTTCATGTCGAACGGCCTGCACAGAAAGTGGTCGGAAGGCTCGTCAGGGGTTAATCTGAAGTTTGGTTCTTCCTTCGGTACTGTCGCAGGGGCGATTCTGTCCAAGATCTGTTCCAAAATCGATGCGTTGATAGCAGGGGAGCCCGTGTTGAATTTATTATTCTTGAGGCTTCTCACTGTGGCCCAGATAGAGGAAACGTTTGAGTTCTTTCCCATGGTTTCGCAGTAACTGATCCAGCTTAGGCGTTTTTGGTTTTTTAAAATCTTTTTGGTCCTGGCATTGGTCTGTAGGAATGCTATGTAGTGGTGCAGATCAGAATTCTTTCTGTATGCGGATAGTGCGAGACGTCTTTGGGCCTCTGCTTTGGAGCATAATGGATTCCACCATAAAGGTGGACGGTTTTTCCTAGTGTTGTCAAAATTTTTCCGACGAATTGCTATTTCAGCTGCTTCTGAAATTATATTTTCCAGATTTCTGTAAGTTTCGGTGTTAATAAAATAGGGAAATGGTCTGATCCCATTGGGTCTCTCTGAACTTCCCAGTTAGAAATAGAGGCCAGGTTAGGTGAACATAAGGTTAGGTCCACAGCCGAAGGAAATTTACCTGGTTTGCGGAGCATGGTAGGGTTACCGTCGTTTACGATTATCAGGTTGTAATCTTCCGTCATATCGGTAATTATCGTACCACGTGGGTCGTTGTAATGGCACCCCCAACTCTTATTGTGTGCGTTGAAGTCTCCGGCCAGAATCAATGGTGGGTTTATTTGTCCGTTCAGTTTTGACCAATCGTTCGGTCTGATTACTGAGCTAGGGCTGCAGTAAATAGACACTATAGTGAATGATAATTGGTTGGCTCGGACCCGTACAGCCACTGCTTGGAAAGGTAAATTATCCGTGTTGAGTTGGACTGGGTCGTGAGGCACGGTGTTGTGTACCATTATGGCCACTCCTCCTTTTCCGTCTGCTCTATCATTTCTGTAGAGGGTGTATGAGTTGAACGTGATTTTTGTGTTTAGTTTAAACCATGTTTCAGATAACACCGCTATATCTATTCTGCTACGTATTAATTCTGTAATAAGGCTCTCTCTATTTGACCATACCGACCTCCCATTCCATTGAAGTATGTTTAGCTGCTGAGAGGTTAAAGAATTGCTTGTGTTGCAGTCCATAGTTGGGTGGTTTAGGTTCCGTTGTTGGTTAGTATTTCCTGTAGTTGATTGCCGATGGAAATCGGGTCGATTGGGCCCCCTGATCTGGCCACTTCGATCATGGAAGTGATAAAGAACAGAAGATTTTCAATTAGTGGAGAGGATTTGCTAGTTGGAGTAGTAGTTACTGTACTCCCTAGAGTTTGAGTTGAATCTAAAGTTGGAGAATGGGTTGTTGGTTCCCGGAGGTTATTGATTATTGGGTTTATTGGGCCATCACTCCTCCAGAAAATATGTCTGGGGATATTGACTCTGTTTCCCGCTGCTTTGGGAGGGACCGGGTTTGCTTTTGTCCGGCGGTGTGAGATAGTATTTCGGATATTATCATGAATATGGGATCGGTATACTTGGCCGCTGTTACCGTCGTGCGCTATAGAGGAAGTGGGAAGGGCAGTTGGCGGGGGCGGTTGGCTGGGTACTGCAAGAGTATGAGCTTCCTTTAGGAATTGATTGCCTATTTCGACAGGATGCAGGTTGGGTGCTGCTATGTTAGCAAATGATCGTGGATTCACGGGTGGAAACCAGAAATGAGTACTGTTATTTACCATTTTTTGCTTGCTCTCCACTCGCTGTTTATATTCTGGGCACACCCGGTCTGTAGATAGGTGGTTTCCTTGGCAATAAATACAGTGTGGCTGGACATCTGCCGTGCAGTTTTTTAAGATATGGGGCCCTGCGCATCTGCTACATCGGGGTTGGCTTTTGCATTGGATTTGGGTATGATTATATCTAAGGCACTGGTAGCACTGGATGACAGGTGGTACATACGGTTGCACTTCGCATCTCATTCCGAACAGGTAGACAAATTGGGGAAGTGGTTGTGACTGGAAAGTTAGCATGCACACTGGAAGAGGGCGGATCTGGCTACCATTTTCAACTATGGCTTTTTTTGTGAATCTCCTAAGCTTTAAAACTGGGAAGGGAGAGGCTATTTCGCTTAGGATTTCATCTGGGGATAAGTTGGTATCAATATTCCGAATTACTCCCTGCTTCCTGGTCATATAAAAAGGGATGTATGCGTCTAAAAGGTTGTCCTTAAGTATCTTCAGATCAACTATTGAGTTAGCGGAGGCACTGGAGTATGTTTCAATCCTAATTCTGTTGCGACCGGTAGATGTAATATTAATAATTTCTGATCTAAGTTGGTTGTTAAGTTGAAAAAGTATTTTCCCTACTGCCATGGGGTGGAGTCTGCCTAAATTATTATTCCTGCTTTCCACTATCACCAAGTAGGGCCCATTGTCTGTAGCTGAATACCTATTGCTTTGATTGTTTTGAATTAAAAGCGTTATTAGGACTAGCTTGATTACTAGTTGAAGCCGGCTGCGGCTGAGATGTTAGTACTGGGGTTGAGCTTGAATCGTAAGTGGGTGTACTTTCCGTAGTTGGTGGAACTATTACAACACTAGGCTGCGTCATTGCTTCTAAAGTTTCTACCTGTTGCACTTTTAAGTCAAATTGCTTCGCTCGTTTACTCACTGGATTTGGCTGGCTGATTTCCTGCGGAGAACGTGTACGTGGGCGAGTGTGGAGTCGCCCTTTTGGAGTCTGTTGAATTTTTTGCATCTCTTCGGTGGCTGAGTGCGGGTGGAGTTCAGGGTATGCTGGTTCTTGTCCGTGTTGCGGTAGATGAGCTGCTGGAAATTGGCTGTTGTCTTGATGTGAGAGAGGGGCTTGGAGTTCTTCGTTGACCCAGGCTGTCTCTTCAGCTGCATTTTCCATTCTGTAATACGAATTTAGCGCCGCGCCCACTGACTGACTGATTGGAGGTGAATGTTCGGAGTTTTCTGCTATAGTGTTCCAGAGACTAAGTCTCGGAACACTATGGTGCTGACGAGCGTAATATTAAGATTTCTTTGTACTGTTTACTTGCTACTTCTATAGCAGTTCTAATAAACAGGCGGTAGAAACACTGTTGCACTGTAAACGAAACGTGGAGACCGACTTAACCCGTATGAGGAAGTTGACTCCTCGGCTGCTCGAGTGGAACTCCCAGGGTTGATTTTAAATAAAGAACTGATCACCGTTAGTAAGTTATGTAAGACGCCTTGTAGTTAATTAATTTACTGATTAATATAGTTCGTTAATGTCGCGGTCGCCAGATGATGAAACTAAGCCAGTTCTAAGCCGTAGGAGGGAGAATAATTATTAAAAAGTAATTACGTTTATTAGTAAATAATACTGTTCACGACAAGTTTATTGATAAAACACATTAACACTCATGAACCGGTTTCGCCACCACCAAATTTTAAGATTAAGGCTAATCGAAACTTCGTTATCTAAAAGATTACAGAATTCTTGAAAGGAAAATTAGCATTCGTATCTGCTTTCAACTAAGTTGTCTACCATCATAATCTGATATTCACAGTTTGTCTCAGTACTGTTCCAACTTCACTTTTTACGCTCACTGCTCCTCTCGATCACAAGTTGCTGTGTATGGGGTCCCCATCAAAAGGGATTAATGGAGGCATTAGAGATGGTCCAAAGAAGAGCCGCCAGATTCGTGACAGGTATATATAGTTGGAGGGAAAGCGTAAGTGAGCGAGTTCCGAGTTGGCATTCGCTGAGTCAAGATGTGTGATGAGGAAAGTGCTCGCCGCGCTGTCGCGCCAGGCGGGCCGAGTGCCCCAGCGCACTCGGCTTTGCCGGCGGCAGTAGCGGCCACGTTGACGACCCGGCTAGCGGAAACGGACCTGGCAACGGATATGAATAGGACGGCTACGCAAGATGGTACGACGACCTGGCAACCGACCTAGGATTCGAATATGGATACGACTGGGACCGTTCACACAACGCAATCGACAACCGGGCCTGCCCACGGACTCGACTCCCGCGCAACTAAGCGGTGCACCTCACCGCTCCTCGGTGGTAAAGCGAAGATGTCGAGGAGTGAGAAGAGAGCCAGCCATAGTAAACTCAGCATCCCTGTGTCGCAGCTCGCCACGACCAGCAAAGACAAAAAGGTGGGAAGGAAGAAAATCATCGGTACCTTCAGTTTCCCGGAACCATCTGCCAGTTTCCTGTCTCGCGGTAAATCCACGAACAAGAGCCGAAAAACAAGTTCATCTGGGGACCAACCTGACGGCGAAGGGTTCACGCAGGCGCGTCGCACCTGTAAGCCTCCGCCTACTCTAGACCCTGGCAGAATTGAATTCAGCAACCCATATGACGTGCTGATCCAGGAAGAACCAGATCAGCATCAACAACAACAACAACAGCAGCAGCAGCAACAACAGCAGCTGCGGCAGCAACATCAGCAGCCACAGCAGCAACAACAGCCTGCTCAACAACCACAACAGCAGTCGCAGCAACAACAGGAACAGACGCCACATCCAAGGCATCAGATCCCACCCATTGTTGTACAATTCCCCAGAAGTTACAAAGAAATGCATCAGATGGTTAAGGGGATCCTCCAAGAGCGGCCATTCCATGCGAAGACTGCTGGTGGTGATAAGGTTAAGTTAACCTTCAACTCTACAAATGATTACCTGGAAGTGACTGCAGCACTGCAGAGGGCAAATATACCCTATTATACTTTTCCCTCCGCAGCAGAGAAGATACTAAAAGTAGTAATCCGCGGGATGCCTTCAAACATGCCGTCTGAAGATATAAAAGAAGAACTCGAAGATAGTGGATTCGACATTCTCACAGTGACACAGCTGAAAAGACCAGGTGGCTCAGACCTAATGCCTCTCTTTCTTGTGGTTCTACCAGATAGGCCGCAGAATAGAAAAATCTTCGCCCTGGAATCATTAATGTCACTGCGTATCTCCATCGAGAAATTAAGATCTTCCAATGGCCCTACTCAGTGCTTTAATTGCCAAGCTCTAGGGCACGTAGCACGCCATTGTAACATGCCCTCGGTATGCGTTAAATGTGCTGGGGCACATTTATCCAATGACTGCACCATGAAGAAGGGAGAAAGCACTCCGAAATGCGCCAACTGTCAAGGAGGTCATGTTGCCAGCTATAAAGGGTGTCCTGCGTATAAACGTGCCCGGGACCGGCAGCGAGGAATCACCAGTGTCCAGTCCTCAAGAGAGAACAAGAAGATTGATGACAAGAAGACAGAGGACACCGCAGCCCAACAACCACACGCCGCCGACCATCCTATTCGACAGCGAGGGAGCAAGAATAAGCTCCCTCCTAAATAGAATCAAAAGAGACCACAAAAAGCAGGCAAAGGAATGCAAAAAGGAAATAAGAAGAGCACGACTCAACAGTCAGCAAATCAATCGGTATCCACCACGTAATGCTGAAAAGACATCTGGTAAAACACCACCAAACTGGACTAAGCCTACGGCAGCAGAGAAGACAAACTCTCAAGAAACCTGCCAGCAATGCCAACACTCGCCCACACCTCAATCAGCAAATAGCAGCGAGACGATGGATCATCTACTAAACATAGTAGGTAGTCTACTCAATATGCTGACGTCTCTCCTCGTCAAGTTTGATCAGCTTGCCGCGGATATCAAGTCCGCTGTTAAGACGGTCCCAGCAGCCGAACAACCAGAGAAATCCCTGACCAATAATGAATAGGACGCATATCCAGGGATTATCTTTGTGCGTTTGGAATGCCAATGGTATCCAACAACAACTTGGAGAATTCAGGCAGTTTCTGCGTGATGAGGACGTAGATATTTGCCTTGTCTCTGAAACCCACCTCAAACAAGGCCTTAATGCCACAGTAGCCAAATATTGCTGCTATCGGCATGACAGGCCAACAGCAGGAGGAGGTGTGGCAATATACATAAAGCGCGGTATCCCTCATCATGAAATACTGTCGCCACAAACCAACCAGATAGAAATCAGGGCCATCGAAGTGAAAACTACCACTGGGCCAGTCGCA
The DNA here is from genome assembly GCA_031002005.1 of Vandiemenella viatica. NCBI lineage: Eukaryota > Metazoa > Arthropoda > Insecta > Orthoptera > Morabidae > Vandiemenella > Vandiemenella viatica. The sequence continues at coordinate 95,240,609 of CM061919.1, read as the reverse complement.
ATAGTATCAGCATATAGACCACCACGGAGGCAGCCAATAGAAGAAGACTTTGATCGTCTCCTTTCCATCCGAGGCAAGCTGATCATCGGGGGTGATCTTAATTCTAAACACCCCGATTGGCACTCGAGAACTACAAACCCAGCAGGACAGATGCTTCACAGGATTGCAGTCAGACGCAACTTGCTAGTCTGGGGACCGGTGGAACCAACACACCACCCCTGGAATGGCGGACGTCCAAATGTCCTGGATATTGTGATCACGCGGGGGATTGAAGGCTTCATCTCCGCGTACACAATGAACAGGCTTTCGTCAGATCACTCTCCAGTCCTGATAGATATCGACGTAGGCTTCTGGAGACCAATAACTAACTACCTGAAGAACTACAACAAGACCAACTGGGAAAATTTCCGTGAAGAGATCACGGAATCTCTTCACCGCCTGAGGCCCCTAGATGCGACACAAATAGAGACCGCAATCAAGCAGGTCTCCAAAATAATCATCAAAGCGGCTAACACAGCAACGCCTCCTGCAACTGAAAGACCCAGGTCTCGCCAACTTGCCGCCACACCTATTAGCACAAATAAGGCATAAAAACAGGGTGGCTAAGGAATGGCGACTCACCAGACGCCCTGAAACAAGGCGGTTACTAAATCGCCTCCAACGCGAGCTGAAAGCGGCGCTCGAAGAGCATAGAAACCGAGAGTGGTCGTCACGCCTGGCCTTCCTAGATGTTAACGACGGAAATCTTTGGATTGAGACCCGACGTTTTACAAAGCGGCGTACCAGACTGCCCCCACTTCATGGCGAAAGGGGTCTTGTGTTTAACGACTCAGACAAGGCCAACGCTCTGGCGGACCATTTTGAGAAGCAATTCAGACCTTCTCAAGATAATGATGAAGAAGAATCCGCAGACATCCGCCGAAGACTTGCCCGTTTTCTAGCAGCCGAGGACGATGACTACACAATAGAAGAGATCACCTCTGATGAAGTTCGAAACATATTGGGCAAACTACACCCCAGGAAGGCTCCAGGAATTGACAATATAAGCAATCACCTACTTAAGAACCTCCCACTAAAGGCCATCGAACACCTCACAGAAATCTTTAACGTAATTCTAGACAGCCAACGCTACCCAAGATGTTGGAAGCAGGCTACAGTTGTTGCTGTGCCAAAACCTGGGAAGAATACGACATTCCCTCAGAACTACCGCCCCATCAGCCTGCTCCCCTCAATAAGTAAAGTCTTCGAGAGATTATTGCTAAAGAGACTAGAGGCACACATACGGAATGAAAACATCATCCCTGAATTCCAGTTTGGGTTCCAAAAAAGACACTCTGCTACCCAACAAATCATGAGAATAGTGGAACATGCCACTACTACCTTCAATTTTCGAGGATACTGTCCGCTAGTATTGCTCGATGTTGCACGGGCATTTGACTCCGTCTGGCACAGAGGCTTGCTCTACAAACTTTATAACCAGGGTTTCCCCGGCCCTTTTGTAAAGCTGATCAGGAGTTATATATCTGGGAGATCGTTCAGGGTGAAGGTTGGCAATGATCTGTCAACTCGCTGCCCCATAAACGCCGGAGTGCCGCAAGGGTCGGTCCTAGGTCCGGTATTGTACAACTTATATACCGCGGATATACCAGCTCCAGCCACAGTACGTGCTGCCCTATATGCAGACGATACTGCATTCTTCACCGCGCATAGAAGTAAAGCCGCTGCAATCAGAAGATTACAAGAAGTCCTCCAGCAGACTGAAGCCTGGGCCAGACGCTGGAGAATAACCCTGAACTCTACAAAGACTCAAGCCATTATGCTGACCAGGCGCCTGGGGAAGCGTGACTGCCGGCAAAACCGTAACCGTAACTTGCACCTAAATGGTGAAGACATCGAGTGGTCAACCACAGCTAAATACCTCGGCGTGATTCTGGATACTCGTCTAACCTGGAAACATCACATTGAGGAGACACGACGAAAAGTTGCAGCTAGGTTACAAGAGTTATACCCAATACTCAACAGGGATAGCTCATTGTCAGCCAGCATCGGCGTCAGTGTATACTGTAGGCTAATACGTCCGGTGATTGAATATGCGTGCCCTGTCTGGGGGTACGCATCCAAGGCCCAACTCAACCGTCTGCAAACGATGCAGAACAGATCACTTCGGCGAGCACTACATGTGCCGAACCGATTTCCGACAGCAGACCTGCATGAAGCAGCAGGTATCCCACTGCTCCAAGAAAGAATTATAGAAATAACAAAATCTTTCTATAGGGCATCTCGAAAGTCAACTAACCCACTGATCGCCAACCTCGGTCAGTATTATACCAACTTTGACAAACACAAAAGACCATTGTCAATTCTAACAAATAACTGAAACAAACAAAGAGCAACCAAAAGATAAACCACCAGTAAAGAGACTAAATCTCTAAGATTGAAGGAAATGTCTAGCGACAAAACCTCCACCATAACTGCTTGCAAATGAAAAGCAGAAAATGCTCTGGACGACGTAAGTGAGGTGTTGAAGGAGTTAGGTTGGGAAGACCTGGAGCACCGAAGGCGTTGCTCTCGACAGAAGCTAATTGAAAAATTCTCGACTGACGTATTTCGGAATGACAGTAAACAAATATTGCTACCAGCAACATTCATATCCGGGAATGACCGCGAAAATAAGATAAGAGAAATTAGGGCCAGAACCGATTCATTTCTGTACTCATTTTTTCCACGAGCGATTAGGGAGTGGAATGGAAAGGATTTACCGGGTGACTAAACATAAAATCCGACAGGAGTTGCTTTCGATAAAGTACTCCGGCCATCCTGATCTGGGTTTTCCATGGTTTCCCCAGATCGCTCCATGCGAATGCTGGGATGGTTCCTCACAATAGCCCATGGGCGCCTCCTGCCATATCCCTTATATCTCTTCCAAACCATTACCTTCCCGGATAGGTGCAATGCACCCTCCACCACACACTTTTAGTGAATCGCGGAGTAATAGTAATAGTAAGTTCTTCCTAAACAAAGTCCACACACTAAAATCAAATTGCACAGTAGCTATATCGGCCAATGCTTGCGATACATGAGCCGCGCTCCGCGACAACCGGGATACGTCTCCTGCGGTGGCCAGCTACAGACTGACTCAAAAACAACGTGTTAATCCGATTCTCAGGCACTACTTCGCAGTCGGCGGAAGGTAACTGTGATGTTAGAAGTTACTTCCAAACAGACAATTACCATATATGTAGCATCGCAATTATAATTTCTTTTAACACTATAAGTGAAAGAAAAATCAAATTCAATTATTAATATGAAATTTACATTTCCTTTCAACAGCATAAGTGCAAATGTCCGTACAGTTATTCAGTTGAATTTTGCTGATTAGCCAAGCAGCGCTATTGTGGCAGGAAGTGTAACTAAAACTACGGGCACTATCAAGACTGTCGAAGGTAGGAAACAACTAAATTCCAAAGACAAGGAACACATCCCCGTCCCATTTACTGACTATAAGGATATAATATCTTCCTGTGCTAAGTCAGAATGGGAAAAAATGTGGCGGGAGGACAGGCAGGAAGTGGGAAGATGGTACCGAGCAATAATAAATACAATCGAGGACAAACCTTGGTACGACCGTTTGGACCTCAACAGAAAGGAGATAAACTGCATAAGCAGGCTGAGAGCCGGCCATGCCCTACTAAACGACAAAAGATTCATTATGAAACAAGTTGACTCCCCAATGTGTACATCCTGTTTAGAGACGGAGGATATATACCATTTCATGCTGAGATGTATCAACTACCAATTCGAAAGACAGGCGTATCTAGAAGAAGGTCTACAGATTAGAGATATACAATCTCTTATGCAGGTTCTCGCCTACCCCAATAAAAAATCCTGTAAACTACTATACAAGTATGTGTCAAAAACTAAAAATCATATATAGCAGACATATTTTCAAATAAAGGATAGTCAAATTATTCCTATGTACCTGGCTAAATTAGCCTTAGGCTAAAGCCATAAAAAAAAAGACTGTCGAAGGTTGATGATCCACCGTAGTGAGCGCACAGTCTCCAGACAACGCATTTTATTAAAGGGATGCGTCTATTCTCATGTTGTTAACATTTCAGTCATCAGGATATTAAAAAGTCCTGCAGGCCTTGAGTATCTCATAAGTTCATCTTGACCATAGATTACTGTTTACAGAAAACTTTAAATGAGGAAACTTTTCATAGTGCGAAAACATCAGTCGATCTTCACGTACAAAGTTTGAAAGGTCATCAAAGGGGAAAATATTGCAGGGTCAATTAAGAAAGAACTAAGCTAGGAAGAATCGGCTGTATTTATTTAAATGATATTAGATAATAGTGCTTGATAGTGAATTATTTTTTTCTTACCTCGAACGTCGGTGGCGATCACATTTTTTTTTTTTTTACTATTTGCAGACGAAATAGATGTTTGTCACTATGAACAATAGTCCATTAATGACAACTATCCAGGAAAAAATGTACCAATCGTTCAGATTTGCATCATATGAGATATTTAATAATAATTGTCGATTATGGCGATAAACGTTGCAGTGAGGTGGAATATGGTATTTTAAACATTAAGTATTTAATCAGTTTTAAATATCAGAGTAGTTTTACAGTTTTTAAAATCTACACTGTGACAAAACTATAACGGAACTATTTGCACATTCGACATTTTTTTAAATAAAAGATTGAGATTTCATATTTCCAGGTTCCTATAGAAAACATTTTTTATTTTAAATATTATCCATTGAAATTATTGAACAAACTTAAACGTTGTTTTAACAGTTTCGGTTCTTACGACCTGAGTAAATACCTGAGGTTTGTATATCGGCAAGCCACTTCACCTGAGTAAGGAGATGTGAATTAAAATTTGATGAAAATAATAACAAAGAAATAAAAATTTAATTTTAATGTTTTTTCTCGATGAAAATAGCAGTCTCAAGCGCGTTTTAAATAAAACTGAAGTATTTTTATACGGCTATTCAAAATAAACATTTTAGTTACAGTTAACGTATGCTTTGTTTCACTGGTTCACCAATGCATCTGGTGCCGACGAACAAAGCTACAGGGAAAATGTGGTCTCATTTGAAGCCATCCATTTTTCACACAGCAAGTTGGGAATTGTCTTGCGAATCACTTGAATTAAAAATGACACTTTCTGCAAAGTTTGACAAAACTTTTAACCAAGTCAGAATGTCAATTACTTTTTTTTAAATACTTCTAATGCTTTAATATTCGTTGATTACTTGCATCAAATACACTCTTATTTTTCATGAGAATGTTTCAGCGATCAGACATGAAACATTTTATATATAAGTTTTTATTATTATTTTTTGTTAAGTGATAAAAAAACGCCAATGCAGCTTTATCATTTAATTTACAGATCAACTACGGAAAAATGGCCGACAACAACATTACATTATTCTTCTGTTGATCAAAATCGTTCAAAAAAATGGAATAATTTTTGTTAAATATTTCAGTCCTCTTAGTCGGATACATAACGGAGTTTTGCATTTAGCTGCGCAGAACCGTAGCTTTTTGTTCACATCACGTAGCGGTGCGACGGAAATTTTATTTTTAGTTTAATTTTTCGTGCGTAAAATGCTCCAGCAAAACGCCCATTCAAATGTAACACAATTACAGTATTGCGTGTTGTAGAACATTCAGCACACCGCGCATAATTTTCCCGCTCATTTGGGACGCGAATTATGCATTCACGAAACAAGGGACCGCAAAGCTGAGCAAACCGATTCTCGCCATCTGCCAACAATAACAAGCCGGACGAATGTTTGGCCAGCGCTACGGCCTCCCAGCGGCGGAGCTAGACCGCTAGTCCTAGTGGCAAGCCATTTGTTATTCCCATTTAACGGACAACTTGGTGCTCTCTTTTCGACGTCGGCTGGGACATAAAAAATGGACGCCGCTTTGAGCGGTCGCCTGGGGACCGGCGGGCGCCACCGCACAGGTTGTGGCGGCGCTGCTGTCGCTCTGGTGAGCGTCCGGACGCCACGCGACGCTACGCGTCCCTCCCGCCAGACCGCCATTAATATTCATGGCCTGGCTAAACGGGCGTCGCCGCAGCGTCCGTCCGGGGTTTGCACAGTGGCGGAGCACAGTGCATGCAGCAGCCGTGTGTAGCGGGACAGTATATAGCAACAGGAGTCGGCGGGATGGGCACTGCTGCACTGAAGGCAGGGCGATCTCTCTGGCGCAACCAGGATCATTACTCCGTATTGTACATTCACTCAATTTGTAACAGATTATAAAAAATCTATGTTTATATACCTGCAAAATAAAAAAAAAAAATCCTTTCATTAGTCCACTTCAAATGATGTTACGCCTAAGCCCTTAAATTCCTTAAAGTATCCATAAGGTAAAAATAATGCGATTTTTTTTCGATTCAAGCTCTGCACATTTTATTTCCGTGAATATAATGCCCGTAATGCAAAAACGTTAAGCTACCGTGCCTTTAGTAAGACAATATATTGTATAAAATAAATATGAAAATTTATATCTAATTTTTAGGATTCGACAGATTCTACATTAAATACAGGACCCTAGTGGAAGCACTAATGTGTCCTGTGTTTCGGCATTATAATTACTGAAACCTTTAAAATCTGCTTTACGTCTCTTTTTTAACATCGAGGTCTTTAGAGACGGGAAAGGATGGGGGGCTAGGATGGGGGCAAGGAATGGGAAGGAATTCGGCCATGGCCTTTTGAAGGAAGCATCCCGGCATTTGCCTGGAGTGATTTGGGGAAACCATGGAAAACCCAAATCTGGATGCCCGGACGGGGATTCGAACCACCGTCCTCCCGAATGCGAGGCGAGAACGCTAACCATTACACCGCCCCGCTCGGTACTTTTTTCCTTCCTATCCCAACCACGTTCGCATCTTAAATTTGGAAAATCATAGGACTTAGAATAATTAAAGCAGGTTTGGGGCTAATGGTAACAGCATATTGTTTTTGTTTTTCAGATAATCGTCATGTTTATTAAATTAATGCTGTAAACCCTACGTCTCTGACGATGTTGCGATTTCTTATGATTCAGCCATTTGTAAAAGTCTTTGCTGATCAAGCAATAAAAAATCTATTCCTCCCTTTATTTCCGAAGCTACAGATACGAAAATTCTTTAACGAGTTACAGCGATATGCAGTTTCCCAAACACTATAGTAAAAGAAAGTGTAGTTGTAGAGCTATCTCAAAAATTCCTTCTTCAGTAGATATTTTCATGAAAAAAGTCATATTTGATAGAGAATTCGTAAACATTATATACAAACAATTTTAAAATTGAGTTGCAAATATTTCTCAATTTTAAATTTTTAAATGAAATAAATCAGAACAATTTGTGTTCGGAACGCTCTGCGGACTAGAGTCTTTTTTACGATATATATTATCTTCTTTTTCTTCTTCGCCACCATTTCCCCACAATAGGGGTCAGTTGTCTGTGATGAGTTTTACTGATCATTGACATGGTCAAATTTTGAGCTTCGGTTTTATGGTTGTATGCCCCTGCTGACGTGCTACGTACTAATGGAGGTAGACAAGTATTGCCATCTCCTAGCGAAATGAGTTATTATGTTCCGTGTGTAATAAGCGAATTTTTATAATATAAAGTGTGTAGTTTACGAGGCGGAAATTGGGGACTGTGCCAACATTCGCCTTGATGACTGCAAAGATCGCCTAAAAATACAGTCTGGTATTTGAGGGCATGAACTCGTGCCCGGCCCCGTTGTAGCTCTCCGATACAGTGTGCGACGCCACAGCGTACTGAGCCACACTGGCGGGTAAATGTTCATAAAATATTATCCGGAGTCTTAGTAAGAAATAAAATATTAACAACGTCTGATTATTATTAAAAGTGCCGATCTCGTTTATACCTACGTAGAAGTTTACCATCTATATTTGAAAGTCTTGTAGTTTGTTGTTATTTATTTATTTATCGTGATCATCGACTAATAGCCCATAACGATCCATCTCGTTGGTCAGTTATGGTGAAACTAAATTACTGTGGGAAAATCTTGTGTTGCCATCTGTCTGCTAACGGTATAACCTGGTTTGTTCTGTATGACAAGTGTACATTTTAATTGTGAAATGTATAGCTTACTAGACACAGATTTGGCACCGTCCTAGCATTATCATAGATGACTGCGGAAACCGCCTGAAAACCGCAATCAGTACAGGCGGTACTTTGGAGCTGGGTTCGTACCTGGTCTCGTTGTATCTCCTTGATCCAGTGTACGTCGCCTCAGCGCGCTGAGCCACAGTGGACGGTTTTCTTTCTGTTATTAAATATTATTGTCCTCCCCAAATGCTCATTTTCTAGATGAGGTGAGGGTACACGCAAGGAGTTAGTAAAAAATGCGAAAATATTTCTGATTCATCATCCAGAACTGGCAAATACTTCCAAAATGGTATTGCCTAGGTTGAAATAGAGTTTTTTTTTCCTTTTCATTACTGCTACATATACGGAATAGAAGTGGCTGTAATACGCTACAATAATCAATCACTTAATGAATCTGAGACCAGATTTAAACCTACTTCTATAGAGATAGAATTTTCAGTCAGTCATAAGCATGCAATTTATAATTCGCAGTCCAGCTGAGCTTTAGCGGTATGCCAGATATTGTAAAACGAGTGCTTTGTGGATGCCATCTTGTGGAAAACACAAATCTCTACCGAGCCTGGAGGATAAGCGGATAACGCAGGTTACATTCCAAGTCCATCCATCGACAATCAGATTCCATGGTTTCTCTAAATCCATCCAGGTGAATGCAGGATTATTTTCTCAAAAGGCAATAGCAAAATTCCTTCCAACGCTTTGACTACAGTCTTCTTCTGTCTCGAATGACCTCTGTATCAATGAACCATAATGGTATGTCTAGGAATGACCGAGAAAATAAGATAAGAGAAACAGGGCCAGAACCAATTCGCTTCTATACTCTTTTTTACCCACGAGCGACTAGGGCATGTAATAGGAAAGATTCATCGAGAGAGAAAATTTATAATCCGGCAGGTGTAGGTCTCGATAAACCACTCCGGCCATCCTGATCTGGATTTTCCAAGGTTTTTCCAGACCACTCAAGTCCAATTCCGGGATGGTTCCTCAAAATAGCCCGTGGGATCCTCCTGCCATATCCTGTATATCCCTTCCTGTGCAAAAACGATTACACATTAGGATAAGTGCAATCCACCATCCGCCACCCACTTTTAGTGATTTGCGCAGTAATAATAATTTTAATAGTAGGGCTAGTAATAAAAAATTGCATCTCTGAGAACATTCAATAATTTCTCTAATTACAACTTATTAGTACGGAACTCTATTTCAGCTGTAGTTGTTCCTTAGCAAATGAGTTTTAAATATGGATAAACCTATGCTTTTTAGCTGCGTACCTGCGGAAAGCTCAAATCTGAGAACACTACCTGGCTTTTCTAGTTATTCTTTAACCACCCGAATTCTGTGCAGCGAATCCAGCCCTTACTTTTCGACGACTTGCATTATTTCGCCGAGTGAGAATGGCCTCGCTCTTTCCCCGAAGAGCCGTTGACATTTTCCCTCCCAATCTGCTCGACTATTTCAACAACTGCCGGCGCTCCACAACGCTTAACTACTGCCGCAGTAAAAAAGTGACTCGGGGTAATGGAACTCTGTAAAAACCGGATATGGCCAGCTCTGCAAATCCCCCGGGAAGAGCTCTGGGCGGTAATCAGCTCCGTTGTGGGCTCTGTGCCAAGACCGAGGCTCCGCCAGACGTACCGAACCAATAATATCGAGCGCCGCGCAGACCGGTTTAATATTCGGCCCGCGCCAAACAGCTGAGTCGGTCTGCGGCTGTCAACAGAGCCACAACAGGCCGCCTTCTAATTGGTGGACAGGGCCGACTCCACTCAGCGCGCACGCATTGTGTGACTCAGAATCAGCTCTGTCCTGCGAAACACGGTCGATGTGAGGAACCTCCATTGTTCTCCTGCAGATTAACCCACCAGCAACTCCACGTCGCCAAAGCGCAGTAATTGTTGTTGCTGTTGTCCCCGGCTAGCTGCTTCCAGTATATATTGGGATTCTTACTGCCCATTTCGTCATTAATAGTGACCCGTATTCTGATAATAGAATCTCTGAAATTTGGTGTCCCTCATAGAAAAATAAATGCAGCTGAAAGAGAACAATGTGCATCAAATAGAAATACTTAGATGCATTAAAGTTATTAATATTCGGTAAAGGGTTGAATTAATAAATTTAGATTTTAATTATGAGATGAGTAGGTCGACTATTTCGTTTACAATCAATTATGTAAACTAATAATGTCATAACCTGACAGGTTAATAAGCAGTTAACATTTATTTGACCGAGGACGTGGTGCATTTAACTTTACACAATACAAAAAATCAAAATAGTAATTGTATTATGTATTCTTTCATTCCTCGTTCTGTTCGGGATTGGAATGGTGCTTAGCATCCTCTGCCACCCACAATATTTGTGAATTGCTGAGTATAGATGTAGATGTGGACAGGCAAACACTACCAACCTGCTTTAATCGGTCGAAGCATTACAACACACAAAAATTATCTTCCAAAAAAAAAAACATGAATAATCACGAAACTACTACAGATGTCGATTAAAGTTCAATAAGTTACATAACGATTACCAAGAAACATAAAACAACCAGATATTTGTAACAAGATACGTTTCAGATTAGATGTTTTTGAGTCCGTGGGCGCCAGTTAACTCAGAATTACTCTACAAAGACATAATCAAAATACACACCACTTAATTCAGCGTCCAGGATTCCATAAAGCAAGAATCTTATCACGCAAATTAATTTGCACAGGGAGTTATAGGGCAAACGTGTGCGAAGTATACGAGCAAACAAAATTATCGACACCGTTCAGGTAGCCGCGGCCACTCGCATAGGTGGACCTAGACTATAACAGTATACTGTCGTATCACATGTGTACCAGACCAAAACCAGCAGTCGGCATACGACTTGTTAAGACTCAAGGAAAACCAAATTCCATCTTTTTCTGCGCTGTTTGCCAGGAGCAGCCAGGAACAGACTCGATCGAATCCGAAACAGAATCGAATAGGCTCCCAGACAGGAAATCGTTCTCTTCCTTTTCAATCTCGAAGTCTTCTCGGTTCTCCCATCACAAAAACCTCGTGATGTCTCAGTTGGCCAATTAGGTTGTGTTCTTTCTCTTCCACCTTCCCGAGCCGCTCAAACATATGAACATAATGTTAATAATAAAACAATATTATTACTAACAAATTCTGGTATTGGAGGAAATACACTGCCATTATTTCGAACGTCACAAGATTCAGGATTCCCTCGCTACTATTAACTTGGACCACGGATGACGTCAATTGTCGAAACTATTTCTCTATATATTGACAGTGATGTATGTTACGTCCTCGCTAGCTTAGAAAGCTAAGTGTTTGTTTCATGGGTGACACATCTGCTGAACTTGAAATCTTGGACAAAATTCTTTATCTTTGAACAATTCAGAGATTTTGTGGCCTCTCCTACACAAATGTTAGAAGTGCTCAGCCTCTCGTCACCTTGTTGTGGTACGGATGAAACTACGCCATTTATCTTTTGAAATTGACGTTTCTTATCAAACAAAACATTGTGATACGAGCTTCAGAATGCTCTTAGCTAGGGATTACCTGAGGTTGGATACCGTCCTTTGAGCCTATTGTGAGCGGAGACACAAAGAACACGTCCACTCATTATCCCGCGTCAGGTAACACTTACAGCTGTCACAAATACTCTTTTCACCGCGTATACCTGTGAGCTGATATTTCAGTTTCTCTCCAGGATCCTTGGACTATGGATTTTGTATATCCCTCCATATTTAAATTAAATATTGGAATACGTAGGTTACGCCTTGCGTTACACTACAATACATCTCACTCGATTCCACCGGATAAACACAGATTGAAAGATGAGTTGTCCATTTATTACACTCAGACAGAAAACTTTCTACAATGATCAGTTGGCAGGCCTGTTTCAGTTACTTCACAGTGTGACGTAGATATGTGTACAATATCGATGTAAAAGTATGAATAATTTGATTTCACGAGTTAGTTTAGCTGGCGTAAAAAGAAATATTGTCAGCACTGAAGCTACTAAACTGTGTAGGGAGGCAACAGGAAGCAGGCATGGATTCTGGACAGCTGGGTCGGTGGCCGTCACCGCTCGAGAATACAGAGTAGTTAGTAGCAGTTAGTCTGACACTGAGAGCGGCAGACGCACTTGTGTAGTGTTATCTGGTAACTGTGTATCGTTCCTTATAAATTTGAGCAGTTGTATATAAATGTTGATTTGAATCAAGCGAAGTGAATAAATTTGAGTATAAAGTGAAAGGCCTAAACAGTGAATGTTACCATCAATACAATATCCTTTAAATCATATTCACACTGGTCCAATCACAAGGAAATGCCGAAATTTATGTTCTGCAATCGTTCGTGGCGTAATTGCTGAACTGAATTGAGCCATAACGTGCAGAATACTAAGGGAAACGACAGTAAATATCAAACAAATCTCTAACAACTACTTTAATTCTTGTTTAATACAATAATATTGGAAGAAACTTAGAAATACCTTCTGTACTCCAGAGTCAATTCGTTCCCTTATACTGAATGCTGTTATCTACGCACACACTGCCGAGTTCAGCTGTCCCGAGCTATTCGGCTCTACATCCCGCTCAGCTCTGTCCGCTGTTTTGTTCTGCGCCACTGTTTAACTTTTCGTAATCACATGCGATCACTCTGCATACCAGCTTAAACAAATCAAAAACAAAGAATACATTTACAAGTAAGCCTAGAACCTCCTATTCGAATTTCGTGTAACTTAGCTAGTACGAATAAAAAAATACCGTAAAACTAATCACACTTATTTTCCAAGTACAAGAATAGACTTTTTTGAAGCTCTAAGAAAGGGATGGCCAACCCAAATGATCTTGTGGACCACTTTGGAAATGCATCATAACTCTGCGGGCCGCATATAAAAGTAACTTAAGTGGTGAAATTACGAAACCATGAAGTTTATTTTATTAAGATATGAACAATTACACATTGTAGAATTTTAAACAGCTAGAGCAATATCTCAGGGTCGATTACTGGGTAGAACAGATTCCATAAGTTTCCGTCTCGGGCGAAGGTTTACCGTTGCGCTGCTGGCGATGTCAGGACCCATGCATGAATAGCGCCACAGGGGTCTGTTGTCCGCTGCTTGTGACCTGCCCTGTCGAGATGACGAGCTGCCTTGCGTTGCCCCGACGGAGTGGTGAAGATTACTTGCTGCTCTATCAGATGAAGATCCTAACCAGAGTGTTCCTTCATCCGTTCCTCTGCTCCAAGGAGACCTCTGTACGCTTCGCACTGCGATGTGGCGTAGGACACTCGGCGAATCACAGCACTGCCCGCCAAGATGATCACTCGTCGTAGGCCAACAAATAAACAGAAAAACACCAAAACGTTAATAACATAGCTGGCAACTTTTCTAGTGACTGGATCGTCCCCACCACTTTCCGAAAGCGCCTCTTTACTAAAAAACGGCACGAAAGTATATATTCGGTCGCCGGCAGTTTTAGATATGATGTTTAGATAACATATCGAATGGTGGCAGGAAGACGATGCGTGAGTAGGTCTGCAATGTTACATCGGTTGCTCAGGCTGTGCTTCTCTCGCAGTCAGTTAGTTTATGATCTGTTAATAAATTTCATTTACAGACACAACTTAATATTTAGTATAGATGTCGATTTGCGCTGCACTGTACTATTATTTTCTGAATGCCTAAAAGTTTCTGGCATCAGTTTATTTTGTCTTCTTTTTTGACATGCTTCGCAGGCGTAAACCAGACCTAAGGTGTAGTTCTAGCAGAGCACGAGCAGCTAAGAACGCAAAAATCAGATGCTCATGCTTAAGAAAGAAGAGAAAACAAAGATGAAATTGAAGCTGCCCTCAGTTAACCACCCCTCCCTGACTCCCCACACCTTCGTGTTTTTCTGTTTTTAAACATGTTGGAGATTGATTCTCTTGATGAGTCAGGTTCGATGTTAGAATGGTATAATGGTATAGCGATATTATTCCGACTCGGTGTTGTTTCGTACAAATCTTTCGGAACTTACAGCTTTCTTCAGGTGGTTAAATTTAAACTTTCCATATTTAACACGTTATAACACGGAAACTAATTACAGTACATGTACAAAACTTGGTACCATTAATATCAAGGACATGCGGAACAGAAATAATGCAGAATCAATTCAATTGAAACACTTTTAATGTGCAGCTACGGTACATCAAGCCATTATATACCGGTGCCATTACTGCTACTAAAGGGGCTCAATATGGCGCCCATTAGTGTCCAGAAGAGTATGAAAGCGCAGAATTGCATTCTGCACAGTAGAACGAAGCATGTCCGTATGTATTCTGGCTACTTCTCTTGATATGCTTCGCTTCAGATCAGCACATGTGTGAATGTTCCCCTGGTAAACTGATTACGGAGTTACGGAATGGCCATAGTTGGAACTAGACGGTGGCGCTGTGACACATGGAAATCATGCACCTCATACTCTGGACATTAATGCTACCAAGTTTGGTGATTAGTTTCCGTGTTATAACGCGTTAAATAGGAGAAGTTTAACTATAACCACCCAGTATATCCGGTTCTAGCAATTAAATTCTAAGTTCACGCGTACGAAGTCGTGGGTAACAGCTAGTATATATATATGTATATTTGAAACATCTGTTAATTTCCTTTAAGTTTCAACTAATATTTTAGAAATTTTGTACTAATCAATACCTAGATTTCTGGTCTCGCATTCGGGAGGACGCGGGTTTGAATCCCCATCCGGGCATCCAGATTTGGGTTTTCCATGGTTTCCCCAAATCACTCCAGGCGAATGCCGGAATGCTTCCTTCAAAAAGGCCATGGCCGAATTCTTTCCCGTTCCTTGTCCAAATCCCATCCCGCCTCTAATAACAGCGCAGTCAACGTGGCGTTAAGCCCAAGCAAATTTTTTTTTGTTGATAATATGCTAGTATCATATACGAAGTGCCGTGAAGCATTAGTGGCAGATCGTGTATGCATATAAGGAGAGGGAGCAAGAATACATACGTTTGGAATACCAAGATTTACTGCCAAATACTGTAATCTGAAGTCCCTATGCAGAATTTTCTTCTTCTTTTGGTTAGAAATAGTTTGTCGTAATTCCAAAGAGCTATTTGGATTACGATGTGTGCCAGGCAGATCGCTTGATATTCGTCTGGCGCACTCGGTAATGGAGACCTTGATGGTGGTGGCGCGGTTTAACGAACTAGAGCGGCAGATCGGTTTCCGATTCCAGGCCAGTGGTAGCAGTTTGCTTCCGGCCTCACGGTTTTAAATGCTTTCTGCTTATTATGTTAGTAAACTATGAACGAGTCTTCACCTAAATTTCTCCATGTAATATGAAAAGAATGCATTTTCTCTTTACATCTACTGCAGTACATTTTTGTTTATATAATGTAAATATCAGAAACTGTTATGCCTTCTCTCATGTCTTCCAAGCATGGGATGGAAAAAGCTAAGCGGCATTGATTATTATATTTGATTCCATTCAGGTCTGATGTTAGGATATGCCATGTTGAACAGCAAATACTCATAGAAAATTTACCTTCCTAAAAGGTACACGTGTCATTATACTTACTAAATTTTATTTCGCACTATCAGACCACCCACGGCAACTAGTTACAAAACTTGCTGCTCTTCTTTGAATGATTTCAGTCATCCAGATTGTTATGAAACAGTAAGGGACGTCATAAGATACCTCTCGTTGAAGGTTTTTTTGTAACTGCTTTACGTCTCTTTTTAACATCGAGGTCTTTAGAGACGGGAAAGGATGGGGGGCAAGGATGGGGGCAAGGAATGGGAAGGAATTCGGCCATGGCCTTTTGAAGGAAGCATCCCTGCATTTGCCTGGAGTGATTTGGGGAAACCATGGAAAACCCAAATCTGGATGCCCGGACGGGGATTCGAACCGCCGTCCTCCCGAATGCGAGGCGAGAACGCTAACCGTTACACCGCCCCGCTCGGTCTCTCGTTGAAGGAACATGTATTTGTGGGAATGTGAAGTTGAGAAAAGCCACCGAGCGTGGTGGTGTAACGGATACCGTTCTGGCCTTGTGAAGTGTTCCACATGTCTCAAGAAATATTTTAAACATTTCATTAACAGTGCAATCCTGTTAAAATAACTGCCAGTGACAAAAAAAAAATTGGATATCAGTGGGGGCTGCCGGCAAAAGTGAAAACTGTGAATATTATACGCGCTTCATACATATAGCTACAGATATACTAAATAATAATAATTCCGTGTTGACGTAATGACCTGGTGACAGGGTTTCTATTGGCTGCGCTTTCCGTCCCTCTCTTAACCCAACCCGGTAGTGATACCAGGTACAAGAGACCTACAGTTTAACGAAACTAGAATTTTCAGAAACACGGAAGCGTTCTAGCGTACTTCACATCACACAGCAAGCTATGCCAGAGGTGAAGAGCGGCTTAATGGTCTATACAACTCCCCGCCGAGACAGAGATTCGATCCTGGGACCTCTCCTTCGCCAGTCAGAAACCTTAACCACTGATCCAAGAGATATATTGTTAGCATTAGCATGTTGGTAATGCGAACTCATGAGATTGTGCCCATTAAAAAATAGCCCAACTCGCCTAAAGAAATCTAACATAGTCCACAAACCGACGGTTCGTCGAATCTTACCAAGTAGATGTACCAAGCGATTGTTTCAGAGGCAAGAAGGCTAATTCCTTTCTTCAGGGGTCTGCAGTTTAACGTGGAATCAGAACCACGGAACGTCCCGTCGTATCCCATATAATCAAATACAACTCCTAAAAATTTCCACTCACTGCAGGCTTTGAACTCGCGACCGGAGAGAGAACTTTCTCAAGTAAGCGCCTTAACCACGGAGCTACAGACCACCTTGTTTTGAAGTATTCGTGTGCTAACTACTATCAAAATCGGATAAATATGTGAGTTTGTAATGAAATGATTAAAATTTAATCATTTCATTAACGTTATATTTGAAAGAAACTACCGAACTATGTTTGTAGCTGCGAGGTAGTGACAGGTATTTGGGCAGCAGGCAGAGACCGAGAACAAGAGGTCGGGGTGGGTCATTGTCCCAGCGCCAGCTAAGTGTTTGACACAGCTGGGGATCCTTCTGCGTATCACCTGGACGCAGCTATTGTATGCGAACGTGGATCGGCATATTTTGACCAAGCAACACTTCTGTGAAGTGAATCGAGCGACGGAAAGTTTTGTGTGGATGTTCCAAACAGCTTTCAAGGTGGTTTTTTTTTTTCTTCAACGGACGGCGAGCTGGAAGGCATCTTGGGAGAAGTCGGGTCGTGGCTGCGACTGTGAGTGGTCACGGTCGCAGTCTGGACCTACAACGCGAGTACGAATGAGGGGCTCAGCGGATGTCTGAGCTGTCACGTCGAGAGGCTGGGGGGACTCGCTAACTGCGACATCCAGTGCGGTCATTGTAAAAGTGAGTGTCAGTGTTTGGTGGTAAAGCTACCGTGCTGATAGATTGGATGGTGAATGGAGGAACCTGTGTTGCTAAGTGACCAGAGAAAAAAATTAGGGTAATTATCCTATATAAACTAAAAACTGCGTCGCTCTTCGATCTCGAGTGAACCGAACACACTCTGGCAATGGGAACTGTTGAGACATCACTCTTCGAGATGTCATTGGCTAAGAATGACCTCCCAAGGAACCCCGGGTGGAACTGTTACATCAGAGAAGATAATTCGACAAATACTAGGGCTGTACAAGATACCTGGCCGGCGAGACCCAACACTCACTCAATGTAACTATCTCCACCGTACGGGTCCTTCCATCATGCAGCAGGTACTGTCTCTGGTGACTGTCTCTTTTTCTGACCACCTGCCAGCAATGCGGTAATACCTCGATGTATTGCTGTCCACATCGAAAACATCCTCAAGCGCGCTGTTCGATAAAGTCAAAAATCTTTCTCATATTATTTAATCAGTTCAATCTGATTGTGACCTTTCACTTGCGAAGTCAACGAGATCAAATAAAATCCCTGAGATGTGTTATATTAATTTTATATTCCTTTATAATCCCATGGTAATGATTTTAATTACAAAATCTATCATGCAAATAACCGACATAACATAGCAGACATGAAGATAAAACTATTAAGTAAATATATTTTTAAACGTAATAGGAGAATATAGATGAAATAACTGTTTTGATATCTATAAACTTGTTTGTAAGATTATTTGTAAACTTTTGGGTCTGATTTTAAGTAAGGTCTGATGGTAAATAATATACCTTCCTTGCTGGTCCAGATTTGCAAAAGCTAGTGCCATGAATATAATACAATACAATAAAATAAGACACATCATAACACAAATGGATAAAGAATTATTCGAAAAGTTTAACTACTCGTATTTTATATCGAATGTACAGAGAAATTGTATTATGTAAATGTTTTTTAATTAGTTCAACTCTTTCGTTAAAAGAAGTCTCATTAATCTTTTTATCAAGATTTCCATTGCAGAAGACGAGAAGCCGAAACGAAAAGTAATAAGCGAAAACCGTTCTAATACCGCTGACACTGGAATAGAGTGTTTATGAGAGACATACTATGCAGTGTTTTGGAACATATCCTATTTGTTATTTCGTCAACGGATGTGATTCCTACATGATGGATTTGAGCTGTCGTTCCAGGTTCGTCCAAATCTAAGCCATTTTGACATTGGATGACGGCGTGTTATTGAGAGTTGATCGGCCGAAATTCTCCTCTTTCAACACATGCAAGACGTTACCTCGGATAAATATATTTAGAGCTATTTTCACATAACGGAAAATGAAAAACTCATTGCTCTTGTAGAAGTAAAAGTTCACTGACACAGCATCTAAGACAATTATGTTACATTGTCCTAAGTTTAGCTTGTGTACTGTAATAATCTCTTTTGGTGTGTGTGGCTTCACTTTGAAACTTTTTAGGCGCACTGTATGGCGTCAGCAATTAAAACTTTTCTCTATCAACTTGTTAATATTGAGCCTCGTACAGGACATGTCTCAGGGGTTACAAGAATATGAAAGATGGGTCACAAAAGACATGAATTTATTCAACAAATTAAAAGACATTTAATTTTACATGTGGGTAGTTTTGGCAGATAGCTAGCTCAGTTGGCTCTCCCAAACAAGTCTCTAGCTAATCAGGGGTATTTTTCGGGCCATGACATGTTGAAACCTGTCGCACTGTTCGAATCACTTTACCGTGTCCGTGCACTGCTGTCGACACTGCTGGCGACGGGATGCGCTCCTCAGACACCCAGAGGATGACGATCAGAGGCCACAGCGTCCACTCACTTCAACACACCGTCTCCCAGTGGCTCCTCTCCACCCCGCCTCGGAGCAGCATTCCATGGGACAGGATACAAGAATATCCTAGTGGCGTGTCCCTATTGTTCGTAGGTTGGCTGTATACCTGTTGTTAATGTCAACAGCGCAGCGGGTGGCTTCAAGAACAGCCCCGCGGCTTCCGCTCGCCGAAAAATAGCCCTCTCTCGATACGTGCACACTGCCTCGCTTTGGGAACGCGACTTATTACAGTACAGATCGCATGGACTGGCTCCTACAATCGTCTTCGAACGGCGCGACACCAACTCGCGATCAGACATCCTACAATGCCTGCACAATCACTACCGCACAGTTGTGAAGTCCAGCGTCAAAGAATGTTACACACCTTAGATAACAACACCATGTTGCCCCGGTTACTGAACAAGCTACAGACTATGGAAACTCAACAATATTACAAATCAAGTTACCAACATTCATACAGTTATTCATTATCTTAGCAACTCTCGCGGCCTGCGACACGATTCAAACAATTCCGGGGATCACACCTGCATTGACGCTATGGATCTCCATTTTAAAAAAATTGTAAATGTCGCAGATTGTTAAATTTGTGCAGGTAAATGGAGTTCATTATTACTGTACCGAAGACATAGGATTTACGGTCCCTCTGACATCAAGTTACGTGAACCTTTACTGGTAACTGAGGGTATTGGGGAATTTTGTACGTCATCATTATGATACGTAAGTTGGGGCTCTTAGATTGAGCGCTGCCCAAGGTAAAGGTAGAACTGAGTAGATTTTCGCTTATAACTTTCTACTAGGTCATTTCGGGACCAGGATCCCTTACCGCAAACTGATACAGTTACCTTTCTCCATCATCCTCGAAAGTTTGTAACAGCATCACGGAATCACCCTGTAGAGTAAATATAACTTATTTTTTATTTCTTTCTTTCTTGTTTGATCTGCTTCTGATTTTAGTAATTTATTTGAAGATACGGTCTATTTGTACAATCAAAGTTGTAAATCTTTGGTCATAAATATTAATGAACATAAATAATTACGGATACAATTAAATTGAATCAGGTTACAACCAACAGTAAAACGGTAGAGATATAAAGAAAATTACGCGTTACGAGGTTGGGACCGGGACGGAGTAGTTAGTGGAGCGTGAACGCTAAGTGCTTGGCGGATTAGGTGATTATTTAAATGTCGTGTTTCTGCTTCGGCTTAAAAACCACATCTCGTCTACTCCGCCCACAGGCTGGGACTTAAGATCGCTTCGCGACCTGCGCGGGCCATTAAGCAGCGGAGAATTTGCAAGTTGGCAGCCGTGGCCTGGTAATGGGCCGTGGCGGACCGGGTTAAACTGGTTAGCTGCTCAGCAGTCGGCTCCCATCTCCTGTTTATGGCCCGCCATATATAAGGGGAGGGGGCCCCCGCGCTAACTCGCTCCGATCGATGTAACCTGTTGATACGGCTGGCCGTGAGAGGGGTTGCAACTTTCTCCCCGATATACGAGACGGCAGCGATTTGCGATCGCCTGCGATGCTAAGGTTACTACGAAATATATTCTATGTTCCAGCACTTCCTGATTGAGGTAGCAGGATCAGTGTGGGCAAATATCTACTGAAGTTTGTGTGAAAGCTTAGTCAGTTAATCTAGTTTTGACTTGAGTGCGATGCACGTCTTTATACTCGCTAGGCGGGGAGTACTGTGGAGGGAAATTGTGTAACGAAATAGTCTTCCTTAAGCTTTGATATATCTACAGTCTACCGTACCATAATATAGAGGACAAATTCTCGTATGATTTCAATTACACCAATATTCTGCTCACTTCTCGCATTTCCGATGACGTCATCTCAAAAATAGCTGCGATAATAGCTAATCAGTGGGCGACGCGTTTCAGTTTGAGCCTCGTCCACCTCAATGACCTTACTTTTACCAGCTTATGAGTATTAGTATAGTATATTAGGAATGGATAAGAGCAATAGCGGAAAAAAGGGTGACAAAGAATACGTCCTATTATTATGCGAATTAGCCAAGTCCCAGAAAACTACGCGGGGGGTCCTTCATTTGCATATTCTTTGACAGAGAATTGCAAGTTGGCTTTCCCACTAAGACTTAATGATGTCATTTGAAGAATGAAGTGAAACAACAAGGCAGTGCCCTCTCCACCCCATTATTAATAGTGGTGACAGATGAAATATTGAAGAAGTTGATGAAAAACACTGGAGAAAGAAGAATAAAAGCTATGTTACTTGCTGATGACTTAATAGTTTGGGGAGAAGATAAAAGAGAAGTGCAGCTTCAGCTGGATGTCTGGGTGAGGATAGTTGCATTGTACTGCATGAACTTGTCTGCATGAAAGACCTAAATGGTAATTATAACAAGAAAGGAGAACAGGACAGACAAAGGCATAGCACTTAGAGGAGAGTAAGTGAAGAAAGTTGAATGTTTTAAATGTTTTTTAAAAACTTGAAGGAAATGGAGGAAAAAGATACAAATAAGTGAAAGAGATATAGAGATATAATTTTTAAGAGTGTCAGGGGTCTGTAATAGAGTAGTGATGTGGACAAAAGAGTAAGGAAGTAATCTATAAGATCTACTTTGTGCTGATTTTGACGTATGGATCGGAATCGTGGGTGATGAAGGAGAGGGACAGAAGGAAAGTTATGGAGATGAAGTTTCAAAGGAGGAGAGTACGGGTAACAAGAAGGGGCAGTATGAGGAATGAGAAAATGAGGGAAATATTCAAGGAGGAACCGTTGCAATAAAGAATAGAATAATCAAGGTTGCAGTGGTATGGTCATGTGAAGAGAAAATACCAAAGAAGATATTGAACATGGAGATGAATGGCCCAGGTCCAGAGGAAGACCGAGGAGCAGATAGGTAAAAGGAGTTAAGAAGCGTGTTTAGGAAAAGGGAACTCGTCACACATCGCCTGCAACAAGCGCTGATAAGACTGAGGACTGGGCAAGACGATGGCGTATAGCCATCAACCCAGAAAAGACGCAGGCCATCATGCTCGCACAGCGACGAGGAAGGAGAAACGCGGTTCACCCTCAAGTGACGCTCAAGGGACAGCCCATTCCATGGAGAAATACGTCATGTTATCTAAGAGTAACGTTAGATGGCAAACTAACTTGACGCTCGCACACAGAAGAAGTAAAGAGAAATGCCAGCGCGAGACTGCAACAGCTGTATCCATTGTTAAACAGAGACGGCACTCTGGTGCCAGCGACCGGAGTTAAAATTTACTGCAGCTTAATAAGACCAGTCCTTTAATATGCATTCCCGGTGTGGGGGTATGCTTCAAGGACACATATCCATAAACTCAATGTCATACAAAACAGAACCCTCAAAATGGCCTTACGTCTGCCATCACAATTCCCAAATGACGAACTCCATAACGCAACAGGTCTCCAAACAATCCAACACCGGTTTCAAGAAAGCGCAGCCGCCTTCTGCAGGACTGCTCACAAAAACAACATGCTCATCAGTAATCTAGGAACGTATACAACAGAAACCGATTTCCATAAACGTCCACTCTGACTGATCCAATAAAATAGCCACCAAGATGACGCACCAATAGAAAAGAAATAGACTATCATAAACCACGAGAAGGAAATGTCGAGAGACAAGAACCTTCCATACCACATCCCAAAAGAACGGGTAAATACTGGCGAAGCGGAGGAGAAGCGTATTTACGAAAGTGGGGGAAAAGGGATGACAGTAGAAGAAGGGAAGTGGTTGATGAAATGGAAGCGTTGGAGAGACTTTAGTTCTAGGCAGACGTGGCCAGCGGCTGGAAGCTGCTTAAGATAATGATGATGATGAGTATCAGAAATTTTCCACTAGAGTAGCAACAATTTGATGTATAATTGAGTACAGTGAAAATGTCGAGGGCTAAGAGAAAAGTTGCAAAATGATATGTAAATGAGTCCAAAGTAGATCAAAACTACAAACAAATACAGAGCGTGTTCGACCTCACATATCAAGACAGAAATTGGTCATTGAAAGTTAGTTAGGTGAAAATTTACCTGCGAATGAAGAACAAAATTGGATTTCTGCCGATGAACAACCATCTATGCCACGTGCAAATGGAGCAACGACATTTAAGGACCTTGTAAAGAAAAGGATTTATAAACCATGTAAGCATTTAAGAATGTTAAAATAAAAAAGGGAAATACATAAACAAATTGTATTTTTGAATCAATGCATAATAAATGTGAATAATGAAATGAAGATCTTGAAAATCAAATAAGTGTTAATGAATCGTACTCACGAAAATAACAACGGCTGTGGCTTGGCTACCGCCTACCCTACTTTTTAAAGTTTGTTTTTCCCAAAGTTACCCGCGTCTGATTTACCAATTATTTGTGGAGTAGAACGTTTCTAATATCGCATGGACAGCACCACAAGAACATGATTGATGCTTCTTTGCTCAAGGCTGGACGATATGAGATTCCAAGCTCTCGAATAAAATATAATTGATGTATACACCTTAGGTGCATCCATATTTGAAGTAGGTTACCAGCGTTAGTTCTAAGACTTGGTAGTTCCCCCCTTTATATCTCAATATTCATTTAGTATGCATTTGGCAATAAACGCCGTATTAATTCTTCCACTGTACAAACTTCAATACATAACTTATAAAACTTCCGTATAACTCATTGTTCAACATAAACATAACAAGACTATTCACAAAGTTGATTACATTTTTATCTATGGAATCTTATAGTGTCCTACTTATTAATTTAGTCTCTTACAACATGAACCGTCTCTATCATCCATCTTGTCTTGCCTAGACTAATATCTTTATTCCTTGGAGTCGATTGATCTATATTTCTCTTGGTGTTCGAATGTGTATATATATATTAATAATTAATCATTAATTTTCCTTATAGCTTTACTCCTCGTCTACGTCGAGGTCATTAGAGGCGGAAAAGGACTGGGCAAAAGGATTTGGAAAGAATTCAGCCATGACCTTTTTAAAGGAATCATCCCGGTATTTATCTGGAGTGATTTGGGGAAACCATGGAAAACACAAATCTGGATCGCCGGACGGGGATTCAAACCCGCGTCCTCCATAATGCGAGGCCAGAGCTTTACTATTCACCCACTACGCTAGGTAATAATCATTATTATTCATGTTGTTATAATACATTAAATATATTACCAACATAGGCTTGTTTTATCTATCATGAAAATTAGGACTGCTTTCGGAACGTGAGGTCATGACCTTGCAGTGGCGGCTATCAATTAATTTGTTGTTGGCTCCTAAAACGTAGTGGCTAGTGCAAGTGGTTCCTGTTCAACCTTGGGCTAGCGTTGTTTACAACATGTATTGTGCTTGGTCTGTGTTGTTTCCACCAAATTCTATGGTTATCACATGCAAAATAACTTTATGATGTTACAAATACAGTTAAAACTGTTATCGGACTGTCGCAAGGATCTAAATACAAGTAAACCTAATAGGATTTAAATATGTATAGAGTCAGAGATATGTTCTGGCACTGGCACATCTGAGTGTGATGTATAAATAAAAAAATGTATAACTTTCTATGAAATTTCTTTGTGTGTTGTGAGGAATCAATTATTCAGTTTTAAAATCGGGCTTGTGTACCGTTACCAACGTTTATGGTAGACGAATCATAGAACCATGTTAGGTTTGAAATAAACTGATACGTAATTGGATTACTGAGAAAAATAAACTCTTAAAAGATATGTTATAGGATATGTCACTGTAATAAATATTACGAAAACGAATACTAGAAAACAAGCCGTAAAGATTTCATTGTAAATATACGCCGGGAAAGTCTCCGTGCTTACAACACGAATTTAATTTAGAACTATATAAACAAATTCTGTTCCATGAGACAACATTTTAGAACATGTAATTTCACCTCAGAATGAGTTTTAAGTATTCTGTACCATTTAAGTTCTAAGAAGTTGGCAGTAGTGCAAAAACCAGAGAGGTAATACCTGGCGGCTGGGTAACGAGAAAGTTTTTGTGTGTGTGGTATTCTAATGTCGTGACAACGTATTGATCAAGTTTATAAGCAGATGCATTGTGTGTGCCAGTGACTTATTGCTTCTGTTTAGTTGTATGGCGTAAGAAAATCACTGTAGTCGTAGCTTAGTGGACACGCTATTATTCTGTCAGATATTAAAAACACAGTCGGTTAAAGTACAGATGTTGCAGTGATTGTGTTTGCAAATAATTACCCGCAATTTAGTTCCAGAAAATTAGCTCTAAAATGTATAGACGGGGATTCCGTCCCGCTTCCTCCCGAATTCAATGCCAGAGTTTTACCGCTCACTTACTACGCTCAGTATAACATTTGTGTAATGAACGATATTGTACAGAGTGTAGCTTACTCGAAGCTTGCGAAATGGGTTCTCAATAGAAATACGAGCCTCAAAGTAAAAAATAAATAAAAGGAAAAACAGAAATCCAGCGCAAGTGATTTTCCTATTCCTCCTAGCAGGATAACGGCAGCAAACAAAATAGCCTCGTTTTTGTTCTCTAGGAGTCTTTATAAATTCCGAGTTAAGGGGATCTAAGTTTGAGGTGGATCTCATGTTGCCAACCCCAGCATTTTAACTTGAGAGGTTCACAAATAATATCTGTGCCTTACAGTAGTTTCTGTAGCCAGGTCAGAGATGAACTTTAAATCTACCTACTACCCGACACGTTTTTCACTTTCCAGTGTTGGCTGACGGCACAGATGCCTGGGCACCAACTGGTGCACCCTATCTCGCCAACCCAGCAACATGGTTGCCTATTCTCACATCTTCCAAGCTACAATTATCAAATGAATACTAAATACATATCTTAATATACACCAAAAACTTACCAATATATAGCATCCGCGTGTAGCGACGTGTTACAGTAGATATAACTTTCCGTAATGTAAACGACAGTAGCGAGATCAGAAATCACCTGCCACCAACAGCATTTTTGCAAACGCTGACATCCATCTGTATTTATGAGCGTAGCCATCGACCGAAATTAAAATTGTCCTCCCACTAATACATATTCCATACTGCCGAAATTTCGAAATATAGCATGAATGATGTTTTCACCACACTTCGAATAATTCATTCGGGATAATGGAATGTAAATAAGGATTCATTGACATCCTTTCTTTCATTAACTGTGCATTTGAAAACGATCTTTAAAGAAATATATATTCTATTGATTACGTCGGTAAAATGCAAACAGCGGAGCTGATGTGTGTTTAGATTCAAGGAACGGTGTTTTTTCTTTACCTCATTCATGTATCTTATACATTGCAGGTTCTTCTATTAAGTTTCGGGCACCTACCCACTGATCCCGATTTTCGTGGCTTAACTTTTAAAATCCATTGCGATAGTAACTTCGGAAAAAATGGTTCTTTCAAAGCAGTATCCAAATGATTCTCGGTTCAAACTCCGTGAAGTAATGTGATTTATAAATATCAGTTATACCATGCAGATTTACAGCTGGAATATGAATTCCTGGAGCGTTGTGGGTACTGAATGTCTCGTCGCTTCTATCTATCTGTTCAAACGAAATGTTAGTTCTATTCGTTAGATGTTTATGACATGGAGTTCACAACATATCAGTAGAGGAATGGTTAGCATCCTATGGTCGTGCACCTAAACAGGTGGATCAGAAGTTAACGTTCGATCATCACATTCCAGAGGTTGCTGCCTCGATTCCATCTCTGTTCATCCGAATTACTTTTATTTATGATTTCCCGAAATAACTCCCGATAAATCTCAAGATGATTTCTTCATTAAAAAAAATACTATTGCTGATTTCCTCGCATCTCCTTCCCATAAAACTTTTTCGTCTGTAATGATCTAATTAAAAATGAAAGCTATATTTCGAATATAAACAGGTGTGGTATTTACATAGTAAACGATTAAACCAGTGCTAACTGCTTTATTCTACTGCCACAGTATTAACGGAGCTTAAATTTTCCGACTTTTAATAATGCATTTAAAAATCTTTTGCATATGTCAATCGCTGTAAAAAAGTGTTACCAAATTTGTGTTAAGTAAAATGAAAACATCGTAGTGAATATTAATATTTTCATTCGTAACCAACCTAAATATTATCAGTCATGAGTAATAATCAGCTTCAAGATTTCCGACAGTTATTTGTTGTATTGAACTTCAGTAAAAAGTAGACACCCTGGCAAAATCATTCTTTAATATTCATGCACAAGTTTTTATGTTTTTTTTTAAGCCTCTTTTAGATGATAAATTAATTTATATTTTAAAAATCTTGTATGAGAAACAGATACTTGACTTAAAGGTATTTCAGATACTCAATCTTCATCCCGTGATAGCTGGTTGTTTAGGAAATTTTAGTTTTATTCACACTCTAGATTTAGCACACTCACTGCAAAGATAATGAAAATTCAGTTAAATTAATTATAGAAAAAATTGCCTAGAATGGTTTGTTGGTACGAGAGGGGGGATGAAGTCAAACTATCCTTCACGAACCATGGGAAACTAATCTGGATTTCTAGACAGGAGTAACGATGCCGCTCATCAGCCAGCTTCGGTAAGAAAGTTTTCAAGATGTAAAGAATGGGCTAAGATTACAATTGAGAGAAGCATTCGAATCGGGGATCTTTCGATACTTCTAGGTACTAGACCGAAAGCTAAGACAATTAAGGGACAGATTTAACGCATTCAACAAAATCGTTGTCAATTATGTATGACGAGAGACAGCGAATAACTTTAAAGTAAGTTAATCATTATCACGCGATTGAGCGAAAACCAACAATAACATCAGAAAGCAATACGAATTATTAAGTGATTTAAGACCTCAAGGCAAGTGTAAATTTGCAGGCAAAAAATTGGAGTCAATATCTGGGAATGATGTTTAATTAATATTATACTGCGTTTCTGGGACGTAGCCACGTTTTGACAGTCTTACACCAAAAAAGATTAATGAAACAAATCAAATATCAACTGTGTATGATGGGTGGTGTCCTCAAATTCTCGAGGACGCTGGTTCGAATCACGGTCTAGCCATCCGTATTTCGGTTTTACACTGTTTCCCCAAGTCACTCGAGCCAAATTCCGTGATGGTTCCGTGAAAAGGCCATGGCCGAATTTCTTCCCGTTCTTTGTCCCCCGTCCTTTCCTACCTCTGAAGACCTCGACGTCGACGAGACGTAAAACCAAAACATAACAAAAACAAAATTTTAAAGAAACGCTACGTTTATTGTCATCGAATCAAAGTGTTACGTGAGGGATGAATCAGTTGTGCCGGTAATGAAAGATGAAAGGATTTTTTGAAGATAATAAAGTATTTTACAAGTTTGCTGAACTGTTCAAGAATTTCGAAAAAAAATCGGATTTAAAATTGGAGAAAATGTCTTACACAAGGATACTGCTCTAAATTTTATTAGCAGGTAAATACACCCCCTGGTATATAGTCTATTGTATTTGAACGTGAGTACATTGAAATGTAGGTCATTACCGTTGATATATTTTCAAGATCAGATTTTCCCCTTCAACTTAACGTACTTAATAAGAGTTTTACTTAAAAGATACCAGTAATTTATTTAGTGACTGGGATTAATATCCGTGGGTCTGAATGTAGGAAGTAGGGTTAAAGAAAAATATTTTTTATTCTTATATTTATGAGCAATTTTTACTTTTTTTTTTTTACGCGTTTCCATGCCAATGCTTGTTGATTTCCAAAACATGACATTTCCCCAACACACTTTTCTTTCAGTGCACGTCATTTAAGATTAGTTACCGAATCTTTTTGTACGACTCTATGATGCGTATTAATTTCTTCTCAGTTGCTCGTTGGTTATTATTTTTTGCCACTTTACCAATATTTGAATATATCTGACTATTTAGCTTCTTGACACTAAAGTGTTTGAACCATCATTTTCCAAAAGGCCTAAAAATTCACCGAAGTCACTTTCAGAGATTTACGTGCCAGTAGTACGATGAAAAATCTCGACCATACTGGTTCGGAGTGACAGATATTCACGGTGTTTAATGAAGCCGCGTGGCTTTCACAGTTACGCCGCGGTTGGAATTCAGTCAAGCGCCTTTAGTTCCAACAAATCGACTACGCAACTTCAGCTGCACTCCAAATACACAGTGCCGAGAACTTTCGGCTGTTGGAGGCATTCACTGGAGCTCTTTCAATCTTACTGGACCTGTTTTATTCGGCTCTGTATAGCCACGGCCGCGATTCATCGTTAAGAGCTGTTCAGAAACTCATTTAGTTCTATTTAACACCGATTCAAAAAGACTCCAACAACTTTCAAGTTTTTTTTATATCATTCAGAGTGACATAAAGATAGAATACAGTGAACTTGTGAATAGGGTCTGACAGAAATTGGCGAGAAATCGGTTGTAGGAAGCAGAATGATGAATTAATATTCAGAATAAAATACTTCACGGCTTATTTTAAAGGTTTTTTTTTTAAAAGTGCGGTGCATATTAAATACACCATAGTTTAATAGGATCACGGAATAATTTATCAGTACATACATATGTACACTTTGCAATTCTCTAAACTGTATAACAGGGGGTGTTTACTATGAGGTATAATATCTTTTCTATACATAAAGTTTCGGTAGCACGGGGAAATAAGAATATCGGTTTGACACCTTATTTTCCTTTTCTTATCTATCCTGTCAATGTGAGGGAAAAATTTCATTTCAATTTTAAACGAAATTGGATATTCACATGAAAGTCAATAAATTCCGACGGAAGGGAAATTTCCTGCCGTACTAACCTAACCCACCACCTGTAAACAAATCTGTACAACTTTCGCAAGAGCAATGGCAATCGTTCACTAATCTCGTCGCTCTCATCTGCAAATTCTGGAGGGTATTAACCAATGTCATACATCACAAAAGTAATGTGGATAGGGACGTAAAAGAGCTATATGCCTATATTCCTTTCTTTATATGTCACATTTCTTTAAAATTTGGTCTACTCTAATGTTTGTGAAAATTGCGACACCCAGAAGGAATGGACTGAATCACTCCAAATTCGGAGGATGCGTAGAACATTAATTAGGATTACAGATAAAATGCTTTTATTATGTTAAATATAAATCTTAATGCCAATCAGGGATCAATTAAGGGTGAAAGATTAGTGGGAATTCACTTAGACGAGTACACCATAAGTACTAAATTCGTTCACTCCGATAAAACTATGCTCATACCTCGCATTCACCTCACACCTTCTGGTCCACTCGTGCCTTTCCAAATGATAAAATCATTAATAAAGCACAAGGTCAGACGCTTCAAAGAGCAGGTATGTATTTAGCATAACCTGTTTTTACATATGGACACTTGTACATGGATTTTTCACGAATTGGTAGATTTATTAATATTTATGTTTGTGTTAAAGACACGGTCAAAAAGTAAATGATGATCACATTATAACTGCTACTATAGTAAAGAAGTTAAAAAAAAAAAAAAAAAATCTGTTTCTTAAATATTAGCATGTGTCAGCTAATATACAAGAATTGTTCGTTTAAAGATATTAGAGTTCCTTGCTCTAGCCAAAGAGAAACTTAACTAACAAAAGTAGGCTTACTGGTATCTGAATCTTCTACGAGATGGCGTTAAAGACGTTTCAGAGATAGGAAATACAAGAATTGCTCTTTTTTTAATTATAAAATCACGTTTTTTAGGAAAGACACCTATTTAGGTAAGCCTGAAAATCAAAACGGTATTTAAATATGAAATTTTATCCAAATCGTTAGAGTCTTTTCCAAGATACGATGTATATATATATGGCGAAATCAACAGGGTAAAACAGTTTAAATATCTAGGCGTAATCATAGAACATCATAGAACCAACAAGACTAGAAGGGAAAACACAGGAAACAAGAGTACAGAAGATGAAGAAAGCAATGGCGTTAGTACAAAATATTTACAACAAAAAATGTATTTCAGATAACACCAAGATAAGACATTATAACACGGTAAGTAAGACAGCACTTACATACGCAAGTGAAACATTAACAATGAACACAAAAAAAAACAACAGAACAAATCAAGAATGAAGAAAGAAAAATTATCAGAAAAATCCTGGAACCCAGAGTGAAAGAAGATGGACAGTACAGACTTCAAACTACAAAAACTACAGAGAAAGTATCAAACATAGAATCATACTTGAAGAAAAGAAGGCTGAAATTTTATGGACATCTGAGTAGACTTCCGAAGGAAAGAATCTCAAGACAAGTTTTAGAATACACACAAACAGTAAAAAAATCAACCACATGGATGAAGGAGGTGGAGAAAGACCTGAAGAAGGTGAACTCATGGGAAGTTATTTCAGAGACGAAAAAGGGAAAATCAAAACGAATCTGGACTGCCGAAGAAAAGAAAACCGTCAGTGAAAGAATGAAAAAATATTCGTTTGACAAGAAGAACATCCCAAAGAGGAACTGAACGCATCCAGTCAGGATTGCTTATCGTTCTCCATTATGGGGACATACTAAAATAAAAATAATATATATAAGAATTGCTCATTTAAAGATATAAGATTTAAAGATTATACAATCAGTGAAACTCTCTTACATCAGTATCGGTAACAGTATCATCAGCGAACAATTGTTAAAGTTATGTTAAGGAGAAGCATAAAAAGCATGTACCATTCTTTTGTGGTATGTCTGATGCTTCGCCTTCTGCTATGACATTATCTAATAGGATGAATCAGCGTTTGAAAGCGCCGTAATCCTTAGCGTGGGTATATGCTACCGGAGTGGAGTAGCCTGGTGGCTGAATGGTAGAGGCATCTGATTGAGGATGGAAAGGTCTTCGGTTGAAATCCTGGTTTGTGACTTTCTAAGCCCTGAACTATGCCAGAAACCTTCTGTGGTTCGGAATCCTTGTTAATCCCCTATATCCGATAGGATTACCGCGTTAGTTTAGATGGCAACAATAGTGGCAGATTGCACAGCCGATAAAGAACTGTGTGACCAGGTGATAAAGACCACACGAAATTACAATGATTATACTACCGGAGTGAAAACACAACAGCCAGTGGTTTACAGAAGTTCCCTATTAGGTTTTACCGTCATTTTTCCGTAATTTTCTAAAAGAATGCTAGAACGGTCCTTAATTTCTGTCTGCAATCTATTGGTTTCCGAAAGAGCGATAAATACTAAAAAGCTAGTGAGATAACGCTTCATGCATACAGCCAATTTAGCGTGTAATACTCAGTCCATAATTTCGGTTTTTGTTTGTTTGAAATATTAATAGCTTCCGTTTTGCTGTAAACCGAATAGGATCTCGACGATGATACACAGTAACAATAAAAATTACCCGGTCGATATAGTATGTAAACGTCAGTAGAAAACACTGGTCAATCAGCCTTTTTATAACAGCAGCCTATACCTATGCCTCCACTAGCCGTAGATAATAACTTAGTATTATCATTTTAATTAACTAATCATATTTTCGTGATGTTTGGATGATCTAGTGGCAGAGTTTCTTACTGGCTGTTAAATCTACGAGGGTTGTTTTTTTAAGTAAGGGCCATTTTTATTTTAAAAAAAAAGATACAAATACTTTTGTAAAAAAAATTTAATTTTCTGATTCTACACACTTTTACCTATTTTTCTACATAGTTGCCTTGTTTATTTAAGCACTTGTCATACCGTACAACTAAGTTTTTAATTCCCTCTTCAAAGAATTCGGACGCCTGCTCCGACAGCCAAGAGTTCACGGCCGCTTTCACTTCATCGTCGTCATTGAAGCGCTGCCCGCCAAGATGGTGTTTCAGGTACCGGAAAAGGTGAAAATCGCTAGGAGCAAAGGTCGGGGCTGTATGGTGGATGGTCAAAAACTTCCCAGCCAAAAGAATCAATCAAATCCCGAGTCTTTTGAGAGGTGTGAGGCCTAGCGTTATCGTGCAGGAGCAAAACTCCTTCTGTCAGCATGCCGCGCCTTTTGTTTTGAATTGCTCTGTGGAGCTTCTTTAGAGTTGCACAGTAGGCATCTGAGTTGATTGTCGTTCCTCGTGGCATAAAGTCCACTAGCAAACCACCGCGGCGGTCCCAGAACACAGTTGCCATAATCTTGCGCTTTGACAACGTCTGTTTGGCTTTGACCTTGATGTGTGAGTTTGTGTGTCGCCATTCCATCGATTTTCGCTTGCTTTCGGGAGTGATATGGGATACCCATGTTTCATCTCCAGTGACAATCCTCGTAACGAATCAAAAAGTCCAATGAAGTGGCAAATCTCTTCCCTTTGTGGTCCTCTGTGAGGAGTGTGGGTACCCACAGAGAACACAGTTTCTTAAACTTTAGGTTTTCAGACACAATTTTGTACAAAACCGATCTTGAAACTTGTGGAAATTCAAAAGAAAGAGTGGAAATTGTGAATCTTCTGTCCTCACGAATCTTTGTTTCGACTGCAGCCTCCAAATCATCAGTGATCACAGAGGGCCGGCCTGAGCGTTCTTCGTCACGGACGTTTTGACGGCCATTTTTAAACTCTCTAACCCATTGACGCACTTTACCTTCACTCATTGCATTCAAGCCATAAACTTCTGTTAACTGACGATGAATTTCTGCAGCTGATAGGCTTCTCGCGGTCAAAAAACGTATCACTGACCGTATCTCACACGCGGCGGGCGATTCAATAATCATAAACATTATAAAGTAGCACAGCAAAGCGTACACGTCAGCTACAGAGCTGCAACTGGCATCAGTGTGAACGGGAAGGATGCCGGCAAGTGGCGCGGTGGATTGTTGCGGCGTCCGCGCGAACTACGGGACTATACGCGCGAACGGCCCTTACTTAAAAAACAACCCTCGTACCTGTTATCCGACGACGTAACGCGGACCTATAATTGCAGAGTTGAATATAGGTTTCAAACCAACAGGAAGGTGATTGGTAACTGGGAGTTCTGCGAAGGCCTTTTATACGAACCATGCCGGCATTCGCCTAGCGTGCTTTCGGAAAACCTAAATCAGCTTGGCTTAAGGTGAGTACCCACGGCGCGTGATTTCGTAGGCCGGGCCACATCAGCCGAAGTGTACGGATCGGCAAGCGCGACTTGTTAGCCCTCGTCGCCTTCCCACCACCTTGCCTAGTGCCGTGTCAGCTACCCGGGCATTTGATCTTTACCTGATGGAGGCGCGTCGTCTCTTGCAGTTACAAGCGAGACCCTTCCCACGGCCCGGCCCGGCAGGTAAATGCGTGGGCGTGGGAAGATGGCTTTACTCACCCGCCGCAGGGACCACTGCCACCTCAAACACCATCCAGGGCGCAGAGGTCAGCCCTACCGTAACAGGAACAATCTATCTTTTTATAGTGCAATAGTTGTGTTGATTGTTTACTATCTGAAATTAGATTGTTTGCAGATGACATAATGCTGTATAAAAGAATCAAAACGATACAGGATTTTAAACAGTTGCAGGGTGATCTGGACAGGATATCTAATTGGGTTGGTAAACATGGAATGAGGATAAATGCAAAGAAGAGTCAGCTTATTAGATACACAAATAAAAAACAAAAGGTTAATTATGTATATAAGGTGGGGAAAGAATTGCTTGCTGAAGACTTGAAAATCAAATATCTTGGAATTACTTTTGATAACAAACTTAACTGGGCAGGACACATAAGACAGGTGGTAGGAAAAGGTTTCAAAGTTCTGCACTTGTTGGAGAGAGTTATGAGGGGATGTACGAGAGAAATCAAGGAATTGGGTTACAAAACTTTGGTCAGACCATTGCTCGAATATGGTAGTGTAGTGTGGGACCCTCATTTTACGTATCAAATACAGGAGTTGGAGAGGGTGCAAAGAAGGGCTGCTAGATTTGTTTCTGGAAATTATCGCAGAATGCAATCAGTGACGGATATGATAAAGGAGCTGGAATGGGATTCATTGCAAGACAGGAGGAGGATGAGGAGGGTCATGGGAGTGTACAGGGCATATACTGGTGATGAGGCATGGAAAGATATTTCAATAGGTATGAAAAGTAGTGCATGGAAGGGAAAAGATGACCATGACCACAAGCTGGCACTCGATTTCAGGCACAAGGGTGTGGGAAGATTCTCCTTTTTATGTAAGGGTGTCAGGGATTGGAATGAGTTACCAAGAGAAATGATGAATAATTTACCGAAAACTTTGAAGGAATTTAAAGATAAAATTTGTAGAGGGCAAATTTAGTTGGGTGCAGGATAGGGGGAAGATGGGTGTGAAGGGAAATTGCCACCGTAGCCTGTGCTCCATTGCAATTAAATTAAATTAAATTTATTCCTCCATATTAAAACTCTTAACCCACGTCTAAATGCGATTCCATTAGCGTGTATCTGGGTTAAAATTTTGGCTGCGAATAATGCTTGCCTCTAAGTAGATACTAATTTGCGAACTCTTCATGTATTTTTCACCTTTCTGCAAAATCAAACATAAGCTCCAACTTTTTTTCTTTTACTCCTGCAGCTAAAGGATGTACATTGTAGCCCATCAAAATTCGCCCATTAGTTTTTGCGTGAATCAAGTACTCCGAAAGAAACAGACGTTCAAATATCTTTTTTTTATCATTATATATCAACTTTCGGACGTCGCATGAAGATGAAAAATCTCATTTTTCATTCTGTACTCCCGGCTTCCCATGAGAAACCATAAATTAAATTTTGCGTAAAGTGGTTAAGTGAATGGTAAATTTCTCTCTCGCAGTTGAATGGTTAACATCTTAGAATATAACATAAAAAAATTAATTATTTATTGTATGTTTGATTTGATAGCCTTACCTTCTTGTGAAACCGGCTTCCGTATCTTTATTGTGCCATTTGATTTGTCTTGATTTGGGGTAGGGATGTTCATCCAGAAAATACATCGATGTTTTTTTCGATGTGATGCATCGAAACGTTGCATCGATGTTTCACGATGCATCGAATAAAAACATCGATGTTTTCGATGCATCGAATAAAAACATCGAAATATATATATATCGGTTAATAAAGGTTAGGTAAGCTTAAAAATGAGACAAAGATTAGGAAACTAGCAAAATGAAGTATTTATTTGAATTATATTTTTAATTAGTCTTTTACTAAGGCAATTTGAAATTACTGGGATTTCTAAATTCGAATAGAAAGATAGAATAAAAGTAAAACAAGGAACGCTGAAAGAGAGGCAGTATTGGGATTCTAATCTAATTGGAATTTATAAATCCCAATATTTTCTCTCTAAACATTGCATAAATAAAATTTTATCAACCCGCTTTCCTTGAATTCTGTTTCGTTGTTGATTTAAAACTTGTGCAGCTTTCGAAAAAGTCTTTCTGATGGCTTCCAGAGTTAAATATTTATAAGCTATTTTGTACAATTTTTGAAACTGTTGTTTATAATCGGAGCATACTTCTAACGGATTTTCACTAAGCCGACCACCCGGAGTTCTCAAGTAGACAGACAGCTCGTCGGAAACATTTTCTTCGGTGTTGTTTGATTTCCAGTTTCTTTGAACTAGTTTGTGATGATCGGTCCAAAGGCTGAAATCTTCCGATGTTTTGTCTGAACTATCTGTATCAGATTCTGTTCGCATTTCTTCCAGCTCCCTCTTCATCATATCTTTAATCTTTTGAATAGCATTTGAAGCCATCGGGTCTCCAAAATGTAGTTTTTTGAACCGTGGGTCCTATAAGGTCACGATAGCTAAAGACTAAACTTGTTCGACAGCACCCATTCGTTTGTTGATTTCTTTTACGACGAGCTTATGTACTTCCATCACTAAAGGTTCATCAGTCTCAACTGATTTAACTTTTGAAAGCATGCAGTGCACTAAAGGTATCACTTTACTGCTGGTACAATACAATATTTATCCTCAGATATTTCTTTAGTTGCTGCTTCAAGTGGGCGTAGTATGTTAAGAAAAAATGACGCGATATTTAATTCCAAACCAGTCAGCATTGGAGGTGCTGTTTTATGGCAAATCAATATAACACTTACAACCAATTTTAAGCTCCAAAAATCTTTGAATCATATAATATGTGCTATTCCAGCGTGTTTCCAGGCCTTGTATTAACTTTATTTCAGCACTTACTGACTTTTCCAAATCGTCGCTTGCCAAACAACTGTGCTTAAAGTAAGTAACAATGGTCTTTATTTTTGACAATATATTTTCTAAAGGTATTTTGAGAATATTTTGAGCAACTAAACTAAGTGTGTGAGCGAAACAAGAGATGTGCTTCTTCTTTCCAATCCTAATTCCACAGCTTTTACCATATTCGGGTCGTTATCAGTAACGACCGCAGAGACTTTGTCCGTATCAAATCCCCGATCGTTGCAGGTCTTAAGGAGCATGTCTGCTATATATTTCGATGAATGACTTTCATTGAGTTGATAAACTCCTAATGTCATTGATTCGAACACCGTGTCTAGACCAAAATGCGCTGTGAAACCCAAAAAGCTGCGCATCTGCATGTCTGACCATATGTCACTTGTTAATGTGAGGTGTTCAACATTTGAGAGTTTTGATTTTATTAATGTTGCCAAGACGTCATGCTTGTCATCAAGCCACCGTGTCACAGTTGCTCTGCTGGGTATTTTATAATGAGGAGCAGTAACTTTAAGCAAATTTTTGAAGCCTACTAGGTACCTTTAGCCTGGCCGTAAGGTGTAACTCCGCCCTACACTGTCGGGAATTTCATGTTAACTGTAATTTTTTGTTGTTTAATCAAAATTAAATTAAAAGAAAAATGTGATGTGATTTTGTAGGTGACAAAATAAAATATAGCAATACAATTTCCTGTTTTTTGTTTTGCTTTAAAACCAATCATATAACGTAGGTTTTTTTTGTAGTTCTATCCAAGTTAAAAATAAAAAAATGCGATTTTGTAGGTGACAAAATATCGTATAGCGATACAAGTTCCTGTTTTTTTTTGTTTTGCTTTAAAAACCATCATATCGCGTAGTTTTTTCTTGTTTTATGCAAGTTAAAAGAAAAAATTTAATGTGATTTTGTAGGTGACAAAAATAACGTATAGCGATACAATTTTCCAGCTTTTGTTTTGCCTTAAAACTAATCGTGTTGCATATGTATTTGTTTTTTATTCAAGTAAAAAAAATGTAATTTGATATTTTAGGTGACAAAAATAACGTATAGTAATACAATTTTCTGTTTTTGTTTTGCTTTAAAACTGATTCTATCACGTCGAAGAAACGCATGTGTTCTTTCGATGTATCGAATGAAAAACATCGATGCATCGTTAAACATCGAAAGTAAACGATGCATCGCAACGATTCCATGCATCGAATAGTAAACATCGATGTTTTTCGATACATCGATGTATATCGAGCATCTCTAATTT
Source organism: Vandiemenella viatica (assembly GCA_031002005.1). Lineage (NCBI taxonomy): Eukaryota > Metazoa > Arthropoda > Insecta > Orthoptera > Morabidae > Vandiemenella > Vandiemenella viatica. The sequence continues at coordinate 95,201,887 of CM061919.1, read as the reverse complement.
GGGGTCTTTGCTTTGGTTGGTCTTAAAAGAGTAATCTAACTTACTGTAGAATTTATCAACAATTATGGTAGTTTTTCCGAAATTATGTTGTTATTTATATTTGAAATACGGTAAAAATTAGATTACTACTGAAAAAAATTAAAGGCCAGAATTTGAAAAAAATTTCTATTTTTAATTTGAATCAGATAGTATAATTGTATTATCATCATTTTTATTCATATCAATATTATGTTTTTGTATCATAGCGTTGGTAGATTTAAAATGGATGCATTTTTTCTGTGTCGCTGTATAGCCTGCTGCGAAAAAAGGTTTCCCTAGTTGGATTTTGTTATGAGTTCGTTGAGCTTTTTTGTTCTAATGACATTAACTTTACTCAATACTCGTTCGCACTCACCATTCGAGAGTGGTAATCTCAAAATAGCCAACATAACTTTCGGCAAGTGCTTAAAATAAGCATCGCTTTCTCCACATTGATCGCGTTGTTGTGCATTATAATACTATTAAAACAATTACTTACTTAGCAATATCAAAACTTTAAGGTTATTTGAAAATTTACCTGGTGCCAAAACCTGTCAGGAGGTTGACCAGAGTTCAAATAGGAACGAAGTCTTTCTCAGCGTTGAGAATGGATGTAGTCTTCTCGGGAGACTAGCCGAGTAAGTAAGATGTTTCCACACGATATTTCGGCGATCTCAGACTCCGTCGCCATCTTCTGGTGAAGTGCCGGATCCTTTTTTTTTTATTTTTTTATTTTTTTTTTTTATTTTTTTTTTATTTTATTTTTTTTTTCACCGCCTCAACGGTCGTTTTGCTACAGTTCCACTGCAGTGTGCAGTTCTACTGGTTCGTTACGTTAGGATGTTTTGGGGGCACCGTGTATTTATCGCTTTGGGGACAAACCTGCTTTGGTCACACCAGTGGTGTGACCTTACTGGAAACCCCGTTGGGTTCGTTTTATTTATTTACTTGTTCCGTTACTCGACGATACTTCGTGGGAATTTGTACTTATGCCATGGTTGTTTTGTTTCTTTGCCTAGTTCTTGGAGCCTTTCGTCGTTGGTATTCCTATTTTTGTCTAATTTGTTGTATAGGCGTAGGCTCTGGTTGTATATTTCGTCTTTGATTGTAGATATCCCTGTTGCGTCATGAAGTTGTTGAGTTGGTGTGCTTATTCTTGCTCCGAGTATCATTCGTAGACATCTGTTTTGCAATCTTTGCAGTATTCCTATGTTTGATTTTGCTGCTATACCCCATATTTGGCATCCATATAATATAAATGGCCTTATGACCATTTTATACACTCGTGTTTTTGTCTCTACCGTCATCTCCTTACTTCGGAGGATCGGATATAGGTTTAGTATTACAGCCAGTCCTTTTTGGAA
>CM061919.1:95178504-95199505 GCA_031002005.1 Vandiemenella viatica | reverse complement strand
TTATCGATTCTAGCTTATTCTATCCCCAAAAGACTACACATAAAACAGACTGTGGAATCCTACGATACACTGAAACAAATTACATGCATAAATACAATTATTTATAAACATACACAATTAATTAAGCAAAATACTAACGATTGGAATGGTGTGGTATTGTGGCACAGTATGGCGATACTTCACACGGAATACACGCTATTTTCTCCAGCGAATAGGAGGAGTTGACAGTACAATTTTTGGAATATCAGCTGTTAGCAGTTAAATTAATAGTTTCTATGCCATGAAGTGTTTTTAATAATCACAGTACCTGGGTGACCGAGCTTTGCTCGGCGTCTTCAAATTTCTGCTCAGTACGCAAGATTTCTTTGAAAATCTTTAGAGATTTGAGAGAAATTATTTGATTTATATACAAAAGTTGCTTGTATAATAGTATTAGATAGATTAGATATATAGATAACATATATTATATATTCACTGTATTTCGTAACTTACTACGTAAGAACTGCATTCAGGTTAAATATAAAATTAATGAATGCACATGGTTCAACACTTTATTTTAAATATTCAACTTTATAATACAAACGTAAATTGCATTTTTTTCAAGAATGTCACTTATGTTATTAATTTTTTTTAGATAAGTCTTAACTGTTGAAGTTTGATTTCTTGAAGGCTTCCTAGGCATTTTGAAATGCGCAGTTCCTTGCTCTAACCAAAGAGAAACTAACATCAGTAGGTATACTGGTACCTGCAACTTCTACGAGATGTTGTTAGAGCCGTTTCTGAGATATGAAACATAAGAATTTCTCGATTTTGTAAAACGAATTATCCAGGGAAGACACCTATTTAAATAAACTTGAAAATTCATCCAAATCGTTAGAGTCGTTTCCGAGAGACCAAATGTATATATACAAGAATTGCTGGTTTAAAGATATAATATATGGACAGGAATATCTTTTTCCTTCTTTAACTAACCGAGTACCGCACTGCTGATATATTCTTAAACGCAACCGCATAGACTGAAAATAAATGCACATAGATCTTGTTGTATATTGTGCCCGAGTTCAATCTTACACCTAAGAACTTGGATTGAAAGAGCGTCAAAGTTGACAAGTGGCTCTAAAATTGCAGCAATATCCATGATGGAGTAGAATTATTACAAACGTTGGAAGTTCCTGAAGCTCTTTAAAGGTAGGAACACTGCCAGAATGGCGAAATAAGTAAAGCTATAAAATGAATTCTAACAGAGTATATTTGCAGACCGTGTTGAGTGGTGTTGGAAATGAGTGATGCACCACCGCCGTAAAACGACTCCGAGTTGGCCAGAAACTTCCCCTAAGACCTCACAAGTTATTTGCATCTGAAATACGTAGCGCCTGACTTCTCTCTTTTTCCCTCAAGTTCAAAAGACGCGGATCCATAATACCAGAACTGTTGCAGCACGTGAAATACGGTTTTTCATTTCTGCCTCTCGTCTCTCATGCGCGGTCCCAAGTTCGTGCAACATGTTTAATGTTTAACGTAGTGCATTATTAAAAAGGCGAAGTTTGAGGGCGTGTAACGGGGGTTGTGTTTGCCATGCGTTCCACCCGCTGCCATTCATCTCGCCGCATCGCACACATTGAGCGCAGGCTCTCAAAAGCGTCGCCGCCCCGACGCCGCGGCGCTAGTGTCGCACCACATACATCACACTCTACATCGCCTGCGCCGGTATAAATCTGAGACAACGGAGCTCGTCCCTTTCCGACAAACCCAGTCTAAGCATCAGATAAAGTGTCTTCAGATCCCATAGATGGCCCTTGAACATGGCAGCCGGCAATTGTGTGAATCTAAGAGACTGAACGATTAAGTAAACTTAAGTGCTGCTGTAAAATTGTTTCATAAACCATGATGTACAGTTCGTGATGTGTTATTGATTATAACTTAACTTCATCCTTTGTCACAGCATCCGTCAGTAGTATAAATATAATACAAATTCACGTGATATTAATGAGTCTAGAGCTCTGAAATCGGGTTAATTGTACAGAGTGATTCAGGAGAAATGGTAAATATTGAAGGAGGTGGAAGTATGAACAAACATATGTCTTATTTCCATTCGTTTTGGAGATACAGTGACTGGAATATTATGCATAAAATAAACCTCAGAAAATGACTCACAAATAACTTATTGAAATACTTTATTCATGCCAAAACATACGCATATTTTATAAAAGTTTAAATTAAATGTTCTAAAATCACACCAATAACTTCAATACACTGTGCAGCTCCCTTAGCAACAGTACGTGTAGCGCACTCATCAGTAATGTGTCGACTTCAAGTATCAAGAAAGTGCTTCAATTTGTGTATTGAAATCGATGGTGGTATTTTAGAACATTTAATTTAAACTGCTGTAAAATATGAGTGTGGTTTTGTATGAATAAAGTACTGCAATAAGTTATTTGTGTTCTCTTCATCATTTTCTAAGGTTTATTTTAGGCATAAAATTCCAGCACCTGTTCCTCCAAAACGAATGTAAATCGGACACATGTTTATACGAACTTTTTTACTCACTACTGTTCGTATTGCTACTTCCTTCAATGTTTACCATTCAATAAAATAAAATTTCACTGAATGTTGTAAACTGCTTAAAAAAAAAATTAAACTAGAGCGCAGATTTTTTTTTTAATACGCATTACTTATCAGTTATTTATGTTACTTCTACCCTAATATTATAAATGCGAAAGTAAATTTGTCTCTCTGTATGTTTCTTACGTTTTCATCATTAAATTTGACGAGTAAATACTGTGTATCAATAGAATACGTCAGATTATAGGTTAGGAAGTTTGGTGTTTAGAACAGAATTTAATTTCTTACTCTGAGATCTCAAGCTGCGGCGTTATAAAACATACCCCATATTTTAAGTCTGTTATTAAGGTTAAAAAATGTCAAAACTCCATCAAAATCCGATCAGCAAGTTTTCCGTGACGCTGAAACGAACAAAATCCCTAAGCTCAGTTACAAATTAATATACTGTAGTAGTGTTAGCAATTTACCCAGCGTACGCCGGTTTGTTTGTGGTTGAGTTACCCTTACAGAATTTTTAGTGGTCCAGGGAGCAACATATAAACCCGCCAGTGTCGCCATACGCTGAGGCGCTGCGCACTGGATCGAGGAGTTACAATGGGACCGGGCACGAGCCCAGTCCACTGCGTACTTGTCGTCATGACTACGGTTAATAGCAGGTTTCCCGCAATCATCTAGCCGAATGCCGCGACAGCCCCCACCACCGCTTCATAAATTACATATTTCGCAAACAAAAAATACATCTATCACACGCAGAAGAGAGTCACAGGTTTTCCAAAACAGGAGGCAACACTTCGTTTCCTCCATTAATACACAGTACGAACTGGAAGTAGACATAAACTGTTTGGCGTCAACAAAGGCATGCGGCCGTAAAACGAAAGCTTCAAATTTGACCATGCCAACAATGAGTTAAACTCGCCGAAGGCACCCGACCCCGAAATGTTGAGAAAAACGTGCTGAAGAAGAAGAATAATATGAAGTATGTGTACCAATTTTAATCAAAATCGTCCCAGCCATATCAGAAACGATACATCAGTGGTATAAAGAATCAGTTGCCACATCCCTAGCAGAATGTGACAGTCAAACTTAAATAAATAACATAATCCGTCGACTCGGAAATAAAGATCCAACAGCATACAGAATCACTAACTACTAACTTCAGTCTCTGTCAAACAAGTTAATCTATGCCTACAAATTGCAAGTCTTGGTCACGTCGTTTTGTCACGCTGTGACGTCATACTATGACGTCACTCTTTTCTCCTTCGTTACCCATTTTACGACCAGAGATGTAGGTTATGCGCGATATTTAATGACAGTTTCATTTAGTTAAGCATCCGCGAATAGATGAATTGTCAAAATAAATCAACATATTAAATATTACTTGCTTATATTTATTTAATAGTGGTTGGATGTAGAAGTATTAATTAAATTCTTTGCCCATTAATTTTCGATTGGCAATGTTAGCTTCAGTAATAATTAGATTGTTATTTAGCCTCTGTCAGAATTACAACTGGCATTTGACGTTACAGCAGATAGCATGAGTAATTTTTGTTTTAATAATTTAAATTGTTACTGAAATAATTACTTCGTTTAAACGAAAGTAGTTCCACACTGATCGCGATTTTTTCAGCCTAGATTACAATTAAAACTAACATTACGTGGCATAGCGAGGGTTGCTAAGATTACATCGTGGATTTATTTTATAGCAATTCTTTTAGTTAAGCAACTAAAAACATGTGACTTTTCAGAACACGGCGTTCGGCACGTCATTTTTGACGATCTTTGATGCAGTAGTATTAATAAAAAGAATAGTGAACAGTTATTTCATTAAATCCCACTTCGCCCAGATTGGAAAAAAAGAAACAGCTAAACTAATCGTAAAAATAAGAAAAAAAAAATCATTCCTACCAGCAAAAGATCACTGAGCAGTTTTAAGCCCACAGCAAAATGTTGAAAAAGAACATTACAGCTTAGAACACACTTGTTGGAAACAATACCCTTGCTACGGCTAGTAGAAGATGTAAGTAATGTTTTCGATTTCAGAGAATCCACAGCAACAGTTTTTATTCATCTACACAATGTCTGCTTAAAGATGTAGCAACTAAATCTGATACAAAAACTAACTGTACAAACGACAGTGTATGGAACCGTCACCAGTTGATAAATAATTTCTTAAAATAGAATATCTTCTGCGTAGAAATAAAATGAATAAGATATACAACACTCTAAATAGACACAGGAGAACACGGTCAGTATTAACACCTAAGCTATTTCAATTCTATATGAACAATACTCCAGTCATCAACCCTTCTTCATTTCATTAAAGATACCACAATTGACACAGCAGAAAGCAAATATCTTGAAAATATCACCAAGCTGCAAAACCTACAATTGGAAATAGATATTCGAATCCCCGTCCGGGCATCCAGATTTGGGTTTTCCATGGTTTCCCCAAATCACTCCAGGTGAATACCGGGATGCTTCCTTCAAAAGGCCATGGCCGAATTCCTTCCCATTCCTTGCTCCCCATCCTTTCCTGTCTCTAAAGACCTAGTTGTTATAGGAGACGTTAAGCAGTTAAAAAAAAAAGACTGTTAGACGATGGTGTTTCCCCAATGATTATATCGTAGTGATGAAGTAAGAATTGGTGGAGGGTTTTTTCGTATTGGGTAACAAAGAATACTGCACAAAAAAAGCCATAAGAAAAAAAAATGGATCAAATGAAACAAAATAACGGTAAGTTCCAACAAATTGGCAGCTATTTCATCCACAAAACCACCTTAACAGTATTCGGCGAGCATATTCCTTCGAACAATTATCACAAGTATTTCGGAGTAAACTCGCATATAATCATGATATAGTAGAAAACCGGCTAAATATTTTAGGAGTTATAAGAGATCTATTCCATATGCTTAGGAGTCAATCAATAACCAAAAAAAATCCGCCTTTACAGATTTACAGTATTACCAGTCATAACATACGCTGACAAATTTGTGGAACTACGAGCAAGACAAAGCAATCTTTTGCGATTACAAATATTAAAAAACAGAAGCCTCCACTTGATTCTGACTGAATAACTAGAATCATAGAAATAAGCAGAATAATGTAGCTAGAAACAAAACTGACCTGACAGTAGAAATATTAACTGAATCTTTACATAGAAGATTTTACACCCCTTGCTAAACATTGGAACGACCACCACGAAACAGTGTGACATAGATAGAAAACACTATAATCAATAAATCGCATGACAAACTGATCCAAGAGAAAAGTAACAGCATTAACAAACATCACAAACGTGTTATTCTGAGCACCATTAAGGTTGCAAAGATTTTCCTCTTCAAGTGTAATAACGAAATAACTTTATAAATATACATAAATTCACACCAAAGGCACATAAGTCAAATTTGCAAGGTAAATAATCTATATTTCATTAATTACACTCTGAAAACTATTATATAGCCACGCCATTTACTGCCAGTTAATCACAGGCAGAGTATTTTGAAGTGTGTTGTCTTTCGACATTTACTTCAACATAATCTAGAAGGAGCAACACTTTGCTTTTGGTATGGCTTATCATTGGCGTTCTTAGTTTAGAATAGCGAGTGGTCTTTTATGACGGTCAATACCTGTAACGTATTGCCCGAGCGAGTTGACTTCCGGGTTCCTGGTCTTCTGGGCGCGCTCGTAGAACGTCGCGGACAGCTGTCTGAAGCGATCCGTCAGCAGCGGGATGTTAGTAGTCTCGTGTAGAACTGCAGTCGGGAATTTGCTCGGTAAGTGGAGGGCCCCTTTTAGTGCTCTGTTCTGTATCACCTGAAGGCGCCGAAGGTGCGAAGCAGCCGCATTGCCCCATATGGGACAAGCGTATTCCATAATTGGTCTTACCAGGGTGATATATATGTTTACTCCCGTGGCGGGCTTCAAAAGGCTATTCCTGTTCAACACCGGGTATAGAGCGTGTAATCTAGCACTTGCCCTCCTCCTGATGTCTTGAATATGGGATCGCCAAGTCAGTCGCCGGTCAAGAGTGACTCCTAGGTACTTGACTTCGTTTTCCCACGGGATCGTCTCGTTGTGAAGTCGAAGGGGTGGAAGGTTTGAGTGCGTCTCTTACTGATTATGATGGCTTGAGTTTTTGTGGCGTTGATGGTTATCCTCCACCGTTTCGCCCAGTCCTCAGTTGATCGAAGGACTTCTTGCAGACGCCTAGTTGCTAGGGCAGAGCTTCTGCTTGCCGTACAGTATGCCGTGTCATCGGCATAGGTGGCAGTAAGAACTCTGGGAGCGGTAGGCACGTCAGCGGTGAAAAGTGCATAGAGCACTGGTCCCAGTACAGAGCCCTGCGGTACCCCAGCAAGGATTCGCCTCACAGTTGAAGTGGCCTCGCCTACACGAATGCAAAAGGTGCGGCCAGTGAGATATGACATAAGGAGCTTTACTAGTCTGCCTGAGAAGCCTTGTTCGTATAATTTGAGTAGCAGACCTGTATGCCACACAGAGTCGAATGCTCTGGCGATATCCAGAAGCACCAGGCCACAGTATTGTTTTTCGTTGAATGCCCTAGTCGCTGCTTCAACCACCCTCATGAGCTGTTGCGTGGTGGAGTGATTGTGGCGAAAGCCGAGCTGGTGATGGGGAATAATCTCGTTACGTTCGATGTAATGATTTAGCCTCTTGAGCAATACTCGCTCAAAGACTTTGCTTATAGACGGCAAGAAGCTTATTGGCCGGTAACTTTGAGGTAGGTGCGGGTCCTTCCCGCTTTTGTCTATTGCCACAACTTCAGCATGTTTCCAGCATTGGGGGAATTGCTGAGTGCGAAGAATGTTGTTAAATATTCCTGCCAAGTAAGTTGACGCTTGAGGCGGTAGATTCTTGAGACAGCTATTGAAGACACGATCATGACCAGGTGCTTTATCTGGGTGAAGTGTGGCTAGGCAGCTCGCAACCTCTTCCGGAGTGATGGTGTCAATTTCTTCCTCGTCGTGCCCTTCCTCAGCCTGCAGATAGGTGTTTAGGCAGCGATGTACCTCTTCTACTTGCAACTGGTCTTCCACTTCCGATGGCCGAAAGTTCCTCTCGAAGGAATCTGCTAGGGCGTTTGCCTTGTCAGTTGGCGATAGACTGGGCCCCGTTCGCCGTGTAGGGGCGGGATTCGAAATCGCTGCCTACTCAGAAAACTATTCGTTAGTGCTTGACATCATATAGTTACATTGATTTGTTTTAACTGCAAGAAAAAATTTTGTACTTTGTACAACGAACTAAATTAGTATGTCGCTATTGTTATTAACAGCTATATGGACCGTTGTTTTTCAGGATGTAGCCTATTTAAGCTAGGTGATTTACATTTAACAATTTGACACCACATTTGTATTTTCTAATTTATTCCAGTCAACCTGATGTTGTGATACAGGTCTGTGTTGTTGTTTTTTTAGATTAATGGCTGCAGCGAATAAAAATTGGCGACCAGTGGGATATTGCGTATACAGATGCATGGTGGAAGAAATCATACATACCACATAATATCAGAAGCTGAGGACACACCAAAAGTGGGATGCGGTTGGAACAAGGAAGGTGAGGAGTAGTGCTGATATGACAAAGACAGTTATAAGATTATTACTAGTGAACAGGAGGAATATGATGAACAAAGTAATAGAGTTTAGTAACTTAATATAGATGCAAAAACCACAAATAGTTACAGGGGTAGTGTCTTTCTTAACCTTGCATTCGGAAGGACGCCGGTTCGAATTTCCGTCTGGCCATCCAGTTTTTGTTTACCATGGTTCACCGAAATAACTTCAGACGAATGGCGGGATAGTTGCTTCAATAAAGTCAGAGCCGAATTCCTTCCTATTCCTTTCCCCCAGTCCTTTCCCTCCTCCAGTGCCGATGAAGAGTAAAGCCATTCGCAAGAAGAAAGACAGAAAGAAAATAAAAAGAGAGAAAGCTAGACGATGAGGTTTTACCCGGTAATTATACTGCGAACCTTAGCAATAGCGGAGGAATTGGTTAGCAAAGAATACTACAAAACAATTATGGTTTCAGCTGCTGCCCGGAGTAGAAGAATGGGTGATGAAGGTGAGGATCTTAAAAGGAAATTAAATTAATATTCAGAGGTGAGCGCAGAATTGTCATGATTGTTGGTTTGGACTTAAATTTACTGAACTGGGAGATAGGTGTATGAATATTGTTTCTAGAAATTTCTATTGATGTGTTAGAAAAGAGAGCAGAGGGGAAGATATTCGGACAGTTGCGGATAAGAGTAGGTGAGGCACTGAGGGTTTGAAAAAAGCAAAGATATTAAGTGGTTGATTTAATAATACCATTACGGACTATCACGTAGGGATGAAGGGTAAAAATTAGAGTAGGACCTTCTCCACATATGCAATAACGAACAGACTAAAATTTTGAAATAGATTCTGAGAATATTAGGAGGGATGAAGGTTAGCCAAAAAAAAAAAAATGTCACTACAGATTTTTAAAAACTAGGTGATATGACATCGTTCATTGCCTTGCAATATTATTTGTATTAAGTGTAAAGACTTGTTGCTTATTGGAGAACTGGGAAAGTGCTATTGCAGTACCGGCCCATAGAGCATTGGCGGCGTATAGGGTTGAGCGTAAAGGAGCTGTAAAATATTTCACAGGATAGGTATTACGAGACTTACCTAGGGAAATGCTGAACAATTTAGTAAAAATTCGTAAAGAAAAGCGTTGGTGGGTGGTGATACTGATTTCAAAGAGCTGTAGATAATTAAAAAAAAGTTATAAAACGGGGAAGTGTGTAATGAAATTGCCACCTGGGCAAATATTTTTTCGTAATTAAATTAAATGTCCCCTTCGTTATGTCGTTATGACTGGTAATAAGTTTACATAAACTTGTATATTGCTCCAGATTCTTAGAATAGTAACTAATCGCATTCTTAATTACATACAAAACTTGTCATAAGTTTTGGCTGAACAGTTTTCTATCAAACAAATGTCTTAACCCAATTTAATGAATTTCTATTCATTTAACCATAATCTACTTCATTCATATTTCGAAATATAAAATGTTGGCATGTTGTGAAGCAGCAGGAAATTTTAATATATATAAACGTTTCAATACATAACCACATTATTGTTTGATCAAATTTGGCTCAATTATATTTTTAATTCTTTATGGTGGATGAACTTTGAAGGATTTGGCATATTATGTTCCAAAGTGGAAACGTGTAAGGTAAGCCATTTTATACGTTTTTACATGTTGTGTAAAAATGCTGTTTATTTGATTTTTTTTAATATTATTTGTATTTTCTAGTTATTCTGCATGTAATCTATAATTTGTAAAAGTTCATGCAGTGTTACGTACCTGAACTTCTGTGGTAGCACAGTCAAATTGCAGTAACAAATCTACTTTTTACGGTAAGTTAGGTAAAGTGGCTTATACGACCAACAAAGTTATGATTATTTTATACTTAGTTGTAAAGATAATCTATTATTACAACGGAAAAGGCATTTATTTAAACTCAAAGATTATCTTATTTTCATAATAAACTTGAATTTTGCACGTGTGATCTGCTTTGTCTTATTCATAAGCACGAAACACACATCTTACGGACATTACGTGGTGGACATTGTGAATGGTCATACAGTCACAAATGAAACGACGAGAAGTGAATTACTGAGACCTGTCTCCCCGCGAAATGTGACAAGCCGCTGTTTTCAGTGTGCTGTGGTGTTCAGTAGATGGTGTCGGCTGCTGGATAGGTTTCGACAGAATCTGTAAGTCCACTCCCAAACTCAAATGGCTAGAGATTGTCTTCGAACATCCGCATTTTCCGACCCCAGCAGCGTAGGGGTAGCGTGTTTCCTTCACGTTGCAGGGGTCGCTGGTTCGAGTCCGACCTAAAGCATGGGTGGTTTTAATTAAATGTTGTGTTCGTCGTGTGTCGTCCTTACAAAGAGGGAAAATATTCACACTATGAAGAAATCTGTACATTTTAAAAGAGACAAACAAATTGAGATCGCTGTATGGCTAACATGGCCAAATGCCAATATAAAAAAAAAAATCCGCACTTCAAGCGGCAACTATAGGACAGAACTTGACAGTTCTTGATATTCGCCAAGTGCCCAGTGGGAACACCTGTTGTGCGCTTGTTCCGAGAAATTATTCGTTTGTATTCCATTCTGAGACAAGTACTAAGTAAAACAACTGACCGAAGTAGTTAGGAACGTTGACATACAATTGTATCAACCTCTTTGTGTTACTTACTGGAAAACAATTCACCGAAGAAAAACATTCGTATGTGAAATACATTCTATTTATTTAGGAAGAGGGGTAAATGGCACAAAGGCACTTCATAAGAAACAACACTAATATTCAGTACACGAATAAGAATGTTGCCTCACATTCACAAGTACGTGGGTTCGAATATCCGTCCAGCCATCCAGTTTTCAATTTCCATAGTTTACCTAAAACACTCCATGCGAATGCAAGACGCCTGAATATTCTCTGAAATGAATCTACATATTGTTTCTGAAGAAGGGCGAATCTGTGCGGAAATAAGGCGATCTGTAGCAAGTCGAATTGTACCAATCGGTTACGGTGTCGTATATACTTGATCATCAGCACAGGTAGCCTACCCGTTTCTTCTAAGGACAAAAGACGCCTTGTTCGCGGCTGCCCTATAAAAATGGTGTGAATATTAGACAATTTACGCGTAGGATATTCAATATGATTCAAACCTATCGACTTTATCCAAGACGTAACTGAAAATTAAAAACACTGTTGCGGAACAAAGTGTGCATAAACTTACCTACAACAAATTTTGCAACTGGATTATTTTAAGGCTTTATTGATCATTGATATCGAGGTCATTAAAAAAGGGAGAAGATTAGCGGCAAGGAATGGAAATACCATGATTTTTTGGAAGAACCATCCCGACATTAGCCTGGACGTAATTTTGAAAAACTAAAATTCTCATGGCTGTATCGAGAATCGCACCTGTATTTTTTGTGTACCAGCATTAGCAACTCACCCTCCATTTCGGAGTGGTATAATGAGTTTGTTACGTATTTTACTCAAGTGACGGTAATTTATTGGTGATGATAATTTTTTACATCGTCATTAGCAACTCATCCTCCAATTCGGCGTGGTACATTGAATTTTTTACGTATTTTACTCAAGTGACGGTAATTTATTGGTGATGATAATTTTTTACATCGGAGAAGGTTTTTTATGTCTTTGAAATACATGACCAAAAAAAACTGAAGCACCTAGAAGGGGAGGAGGAAACAAAATGAATTTTCACGGATTAAGATGGCATGTGTTGTTATTTCGGTGATTACAAAATAGAATCAAATTAACAAAAACATTTGGCTATATGAGCGCAGTTATCAGTATGAGGTTGCATCCCCTCTGTCCTGGATACACGCACTGGTTCCGTTGTATCCTCTCGAGAGGTAAGCTAGCCCAAACCTGTTGTAACTGGCCCTTGAAATCCTATATACTGGGACGGATGTCCGAGCTGGTTCTGCACATGTTCTATCGGGGACAGATCTGGGGATCTTTATGGCCACGGGGATGCCTCAACATAACGGAGTCAGTTCATAGATATACGTCCGTGTGTTTAGAAGCATTGTCCTGTTGAAAAATGGCACCGTCGCCTGGAAGGTAACATATTAGGACGCAGGATGTCCGTGACGTACTGTTGTTCCGCCAGCTCCCTTCAATAACTACCAGCTGTGACATAAAGTAATACCCGATAGCTCCTCACACCATGTAACACCTCTGTGCCATTTTTACACAGAATGGGAATTACCCCAATTAACCGCTATACTCCCCGACGATGGTCATCCGAAGTAGAATCGCTGAACACAATGAATGCCGTTTCATTGTGCCGCTTAATATATCTTTAGATTTTCGAATGAAACAATCCTACTTACATACGTAAAATGAAAGCATTGCATGTTATGACCCAAGAGATAAAGGCGTGTTGTTTTCTTAGTAGCAATAACTGCAGATAAACACTAAAGTTTCAAGTGATGTTGCAAGAATCAACGATGGCTTTAAAGATCTGTCTTTAAATCTTCTGTAATGTGAGGGTTTAGATGAAAATGGAAGAGCATCTTCTCTGATGGTGAAACTTTTGATTTTGTTGAGAGTTTATTTGAAAGTAATTGAACCTGCCGAGAAACGAGGAAGTATTCTGCAACGCTTACTAATTAGAAAGTGTAATAAAACTGGAAAAGGGTCACGTGATGGCTTCATTATTTGGATTCCATCTAAGCTCTACGTTGAGAAAAAAAATACGTCATCGTGCTGAGTCGTAAATTCAGATGGCCGTAAGAAAGATTCGAAACCTGGTAGTTAGGAATGGAGAAATTCTATCGCTCATCCATCAGTCTCGGCTCTTAACTCTACTTCAGTCACATTATAAAGGGCGAGCCAAATCATTTACTGTTAGCATAAGTACATCCTCACCATTTCCCAACTAGTAGCCTCTTTATACCTGTAGAACAAATTATTCCTTGTAGAATGATGAGTTACTATGCGATTTAAACTCATCAGATATTAGATGATATATACACAGACCAAATACAGTGTGATTTTCCGTCTATATCTCCTCACAGTTGTTCGGCTGACTTTATTTCTAAAGATTCCTTTTACGGTGACAAGAGACGGTCTTAAGATACAATAATCAGCCGCCGATAAAAAAATCTGCAGACAAGAATTTTGAAAACAGCTGAAGGCATCAGTATAATGCAAGTAATCTTTCAAAATTCTAAGAGTAGGGTAGACAAAACGATCAGATATTGTTTCTACGATAGTTAAGAACTTGCTGAAGGGTCTGTAATAAAATGGAGTTATGAACTTTCCTCAAAACTTAGATTGGATCGTCAAGCAATAGCCGCTATCCCTTTAAATCTTGTAACTTGCTTCCTCTGTCTGTCATCAATCTCTCCACTGGTTTGACACCATTATCCGTAGTTTCCTTTCATCAAATACTGGCCCCGAACATAGATTAAGTTTTCCACCCCCCCCCCTTCTTTTTTACTGGTTTGATGCAATTCCCCATCCCTTCCTATCTGGCGCTAACGACTTCATATCATCGTAGCCCTGTAGCGGTCTGGAGATCGAAAGGTCCCCGCTTCAAATCCCTGTCTCGGCGGGGATTTTTATAGGCACTTAACCCGACCTTCACCTCTGGCTCAGCTTGCTGTGTAACGTGAAGTACGCCAGAACGCTTCCGTGGTTCGGATTCCACGTTAAGCTGTAGGTCCCCTGTACACAGCAGAATTGCCGGGTTAAGTCAAGACGGCTACGACAGGGGGCGGAATGCGCAGCCAATTGAAACCCTGTCACCAGGTCGTCTTCAATTATCTGCTTCATATATTCTAAGCTCTGGCTTTCTCTATGGTTCTTATATTCGACTGTTCCCTCCACTAACAAATTAATCAATCCTATACGTCTCAAAATATGACCTACTATTCTGTCTGTTCTTTCTGTAAGCCTCTCCCACAAACTTATTTTCTCATTCATCATTTCCAAAACTCTTTAATTTCGTACTTTATCTGTCCACCTAATTTTCAGCATCCTTCTATGGCACCACATTTCAAATGCTTCAATTTTTCTTCTTTCTGGTAAAGTCCATTCATTGCTACCGTACTACCACACAAAGAATTTTAAAAAGTTATTTCTTCCTGTTAGGCAGTCTCCATCATTTAAGGTTTATTTCACCATCCTAATTTGCAATTCCTTTTCGCTACTTTGTAATGAGAGGGGAGGTCATTACTTTACTGTATGTTTTAAATATTAATTTGGTTATTGATTTAATTATGAAATTAATTTTCAGGTAGCAAGGATCCTGATTGCTGTTGATGAAAGAAATAAAATGCTTAATTTATTGTTTTCCTATGGCTATGGCTTGTACATACCCGGATACATTTAACGTAACGTTAGACATTATGTGTATCTGCAAGCACAATAACAATATCCGGCTTTACAATCTGCCTGAAGATAGCAAACATAAACTGAATATTAAATACTTCATTTATAAAATTAAGAACATGATAACATCGTGGCCACAAGACAACAATTGAATGTTACATGAATGGTGGATAAAATCCCTTGGGCGCCGCATTGAATTAAAAAAAAAAAAAAAGGATGAACAATATTAAGGCTCAAACTGAATTTGCAAGGAGCTTTAAAGTTCATGAGGTCATTTGCCAGCTAGCTTTTAAATGGAATTGAGCAGAGATCCTGTCTCATGGGTCGATTGCGGATCCTTCAAAGCCTTTCCAAACCATGAAACAATGATGGGCGTTAGAACACATACCAAAATTACGTGCATCAGCAGCAGCGGCGTGCGGCCTTGGTCTGTAAGTTGTACCATCAGTGTATGGACTGCATCAATCGACCAGCCTGTGATCGAAGCCAGAGCCCTCCAGGACAGTCCCATTCCGCACTGTGAAGTCTGGACTCGACGACTGCTGACCACAGAATGACCAAGTATGGCCGCTTCTCCTTCCCTCTTCCGAAACTCCTTCGCGAAGTTTCGTTACATGAAAAAGAAGCCACGAATTAACATCTGTAGACCCCGTATATGATACGCCATTGGTTGTTTAACTTCTTCCCAAAACCACGTGAGGCTCGAAGTCAACCTTATTTGCCCTTGGCCTCCCTGGCGTCGCTCACCGCTCCCGCCGCACAGGTATCCCTCCGCGGGGTTCAAGGCACTGACCTTGACGGCTAGCGGTTCCTATCCGCTCTGGCCGTGCGAACAATAGCTCGCCTCAGCCCACGCTTTCTGAAAATTTCCATCGGAAATACCGTTTCCAGCTTCAAAATCTCCCCTGCTCCTTCAACTAGCAACGTTTTTATTCAGTTAAATTGTTAAGAAATTAAGGCAGCCTGGGATATCAATTATGTTGATCAGATAATTAATTTACTAAATATTCGCAAATATTAAATTAATCTGAATATAAAAAATCTAAATACAAATATTTAAATATTTGTAGTACGACACAATCCTGCGTGCTACAACTTGGAATTAATCACTCTTTCCTTATTAAATATTTTATATGTGAAAAACAAGTTAAATTCTACTAACTCCCAGAGGACTAAATTATTTGCAAAATCACTAATTTATCCATTATCATTAAATATATAACGGATGATCTGTAAATTGGGAATTAAAGTAGGTATTTTAGTATCTCATTCAGTGAAGTATATTGAGTTGCTCAAGGTGAGCGTAGCGAGTTGTGTCTACCTACAAGAACCTGCTGACTATCAAGGCTTTTACAGTATGAATCACACATGTTGCTGAAATAAGATTGCTTCACGCATATGTACTTTGTAGTGGCGTGTTCTTAGTTCTTAGTCTATTCCGCCAGCACCCGTAAGCACTGTGTGTGGCCTTCGCGGCGTGCAAGTAGTTAGATAATTAATTGAGTCTGCATAACATAAAAGTTGTTTGCCGTTCTTTATAATAATGTTGTAATGCTACGTGACGATCTTATTTGGTAATATCGGGCTGGATCGTTATTTAATCGTTCAGTGATTCGTGTATTAATTCAGTTGAGTCATGTCTCAGTTGTATTCGTATGAAGAAGCCAGTCATTCATTTAGTAATATCAAGTTGGTAGCACTATATTCAAGTGTGAATGTATGTTATCTCCTTCCGACGTAACTATGTAGCCAGTGATTGCGGTTACATGAATGGTTCGGTTTTTTATAATCAAAGTATTTGTTTAAATTATTCTTTGTGTCATTTAGTCATTACAGTCGTTTTGTTAAAACCCGAATTATTTCAGATAGCAATTGTGAGGAAGAGTTGGTGATATATCACTAAGGTAAGTTCTAACTATTATCACTATTAGAGGAGTTTTGGATCCCTGCTTCAACAAAGATAGCCCTGATGTCAAATATCCTTATCCTGACAATTAACATCTTGTTGCCCCTGTAGACTTAATCTGCCATAACTTGGAAGATAGCCTAAAACGTAAATCCGCTTCGAGAACCCATCCAAAACTATAACATTGCCCACAGAGAGGACTGCACAGAACTATAATCAACCCCTTGTAATACCAAATGAGAAGTAATATTTCATTTTTGCCCAACTATTGGAGCACTGCTGATATTAATCATAATATTCCCTTAGCTGCCGAAGAAAGTTTTATTTCAATACTAGCGGAGTTACCGGCGTTGCCCGGTATAGTTGGCGTAGACCAGTACGCTATTTGCAGAGAAACATTTGTACAAAGATTCATAAAATTCGCGCCAACTTTTTTCGGAATTAAATGAAACCTAGATTTACACGTCCCCTACCAAGAAACGGGTGGACTGAAGTTTATTTCCACGTACACTATTTTCATTCGTCCGAAAAGATTCATGTATTTCAAGCTTCATTAATTTCGTTAAGAAATTGCATTACTAAATTACTAAACAACGCTAGATTATGTTAGAAACTTACATTTGAATGGATATACTTTTTGCTCTAAACGCCAGATACTTTAACTCCGCAGATTCAGCCTTTTATACATATATCAAAAGTGAATCCAGAGTAATATTATCGTAAATAAATTATTTTATTCAAACAGTAGTGCTGATGGCCAGATACAATGTAGTTATTGGCCTACTGCCAGAGATCGTGGTTAAAGAAAATCTCTGTTGTTTTTACGGTAGTTATTATTGTAAAGTTATATTACTGCATTCATTAAAGACTATGGTCAGAGACATTGTAATTGTGTGTTTATTGCGAAGTATGCTACATCCAATGGTTTCATCTGTGATATTCCTCACCGTACGTTCAGAATTTCATTTAATGTTCCGGCGTTATGGAACGTAGAAGCTTGAGACATACCAAACAACTGAATTGAGATTCTAAGCTTTAAAACGGTGAAAACCCCATCGAAATCTTCGCAGTAGATTTCGAGTTTTTTCTAGGACAATATACCCGGTTTTCGTTTTATAGATAAGGATATATTTACGTATACAGGGTGTTACAAAAAAATGTACTGCCAAACTTTCAGGAAACATTCCTCACACACAAACAAAGAAAATATGTTATGTGGACATGTGTCCGGAAACGCTTACTTTCCATGTTAGAGCTCATTTTATTACTCCTCTTCAAATCACATTAAACATGGAATGGAAACACACAGCAAGAGAACGTACCAGCGTGACTTCAAACACTTTGTTACAGGATACATGCATCAACCCTCCGTCGCATGGAATCCCTGATGCGCTGATGCAGCCTTGAAGAATGGTGTATTGTATCACAGCCGTCCACAATATGAGCTCTAACATGGAAAGTAAGCGTTTCCGGACACATGTCCACATGTCCCATCCCGGAGTTCCTCAGAAAGCTGTGAAGAGCCTCCGAGACTGGGGGACACGGGTTCGTACCGCCGTTAGGTATTTTTGATTGAGTTACACCTGGACTCGACAGGCGAGCGGCTACCCGTCGGGAACCAGGGAAGATAGATGATAGAATCTGATGGTAATACTGAATGTAAAGACAAGCTTTGCACAATAGATGGTTTTAATGGATAACCTTTAGGTACATACAAATACTAGGGTAGCAGGTTCTGCTTGCCCTTCCTTAGTTTATATTATGTATGAATAAATGAAGTAACTGAGGAAGCCAAGTTCCCTCCTATGGTAGTAGTATTAAACTAGACAGAATTGCTGTAGCTAAGGGAAGCAAGCTCTTCACTCCCTTATACCTCTAGACAATGCTGACTAAGAGATCTCTCTTAGACCACTTAGAAATGTAACATATATGCAGAAGTAATGTTGCTAAGAGAAACAAAGTCCTATACTCTCTTAGAACACTTAGGAATAAAACAGAATGCAAAGATAATGTTGCTAAGAGAAACAAAGTCCTATACTCTCTTAGAACACTTAGAAATATAACAGAATGCAGAAGTAAGGTTGCTAAGAGTTACAAAGTTCTATACTCTCTCAGAACACTCGGAAATATAACAGAATGCAGAAGTAAGGTTGCTAAGAGTTACAAAGTTCTATACTCTCCTAGAACACTTAGAAATAGAATGCAGAAGAAATGGCTACTTAACTGTAAATATGGAGATGGCCGGCTGAGACCTCAAGAACGACTTATACACCCACTGTGGTGTAAAAGCTAAGTTCAGAGTAGCGCTTGACTAGCGACTAAGTCCAGATGATTGCTGTGAAATAGTGCCCAACTATTCCCTATTGCTGGCTACTGGTGTCGGAGTTCTTCTTGCTGATGTGGAGTCTGTTGGTTGCTGACTAAGACTCTGCCATCTCTAGGTTTTGGCCCAGTTTATATATGTTTGCGTGAAACGATTTCACAGGGATGTCTTCATAGGGGTTGAAAGCGCTTTCACTCTCTCCCGGAGTGCCGCGTAGACTTTCGCTTTCCTGGCTGCGGTGAGACGGATTTGAGGCGAAGGAACAATTTCAGCGTCGTAATTATTAAAATGTGCATTTAGGGAGGCTGTGTCGTAATATGAATATCGCAGATATTACACACATAACATATTTTCTTTGTTTGTGTGTGAGGAATGTTTCCTGAAAGTTTGGCCGTACCTTTTTGTAACACCCTGAATGTGTGTCTGTGTCTGTGTGTGTGTGTGTGTGTGTGTGTGTGTGTGTGTGTGTGTGTGTGTTTGCGTATGTACGTAATGCAGTTTAAAACCTGTATCTTGTTATGCCTACATTTACTCTCCAAATATTTCGTTAATCCATTTTGAAATATCTGTGTATCCTCAGACTAGGTAGCAAACAGGACTATGTCATCAGCAAGTTGTTCCACCAGATTTGCGCTCCGACACCAGGCGTTGTACGCCCAGGGCCGTTGCAAACAGGATGATCACTGCCCCTGAGTGTCGGGGTTTACTGCTCCCAGCCAGTCGTAAAGCTCCGCACAGCACTGCGTGCGCTAACAAGGTTCCACCCCTCCTCATCTCCTTTCTTCATCCCCCACCACACAACACCTCTTCCTCTCTACTCCCCTTTTTATCTTCCGCAGAACTCCGGTGAACCATTCCGCGCGCAGCGTGTATCTGAAGTGTCTCATTAATGCGACGGCCCAACATTCGCCCCACACGCTCTCGGGTATCATCGACCACGCTCGGCTCGCTTCGGACGAGTGCTCCTCGGCTAGGCAACGCTCCACGTCGCATAATGCGTAATACGTCAACGACCGTCCTACTACCGCGTCTAATATATTTTTAACGACATGCGCGTGGTTTGAAGTGTGTACTTCATATTTTATGTAACAGCCTGGAAAAGGGGGAGCGGCCATTTGCATTTCGCTAAGCACATTTCGTACGCTGATTACTTTTTCACCCGGCCGGGAGTGTAGATGGTGGAGGGGCTGATACGTTGCAACTTGAAGGGGATAGTCCTATTTAAAATTTCCGGAAAAATCCCAACTACGGTGCTCGAAAATTAAGCCTCAGGACGGAAAGACAAAGAAAAGATTGAATACCAAGCGCTACAATTAATTTTTGTTTAGTCTTTCAATTTCCATGGAAGTTTATAATTAGAGGAAATGAACCAACGTCGGTCCCCCATTTTATTTTTAACCTTTTCCGTCTTTGATTTGAGTTAAGTTTACTTTAATTTTAATGGAATACGTTTTTTGATATGTTTTCAAATAGGCTGCATGACAGAAGTTGTTAAATATATGTTCATAGGCTTCAAATTAATGTTTAGTTTAAAGCTGCAAAAATTGTGAGAAAAAGGTAACCAAAGTCGGACCCTATGAAGAATATACACAAAATTACCAGAGAGTATATTAAAATTAAAAATAATATGAAAGCGTTTTGTTTTTACATTTGGCCAAATGGTATAAATAATTTAGCTTATTTGACATTCATAATATTTGATAGGAGTGTAAAGGTTTCAGAGAGACTATTAGCCCTTTCCAACCAAATGTCCAACCTCTCCTTCACAAGATGCGCCCTGTTTGCACGGACGATATGATGTAGGACTTAAAAGAACTTTTTAAAACTATATGTGTGGCATGGACTTCAGAGATAGCAGAAAGAAAGAAAATTGAAGCATTTGAAATGTGGTGCTACAGAAGAATGCTGAAAATTAAGTGGATAGACAAAGTACGAAATGAACGAGAATTGGAAATGATGGGTGAGGAAAGAATTTTGCGGAAGAACCGTACAGAAAGAAGAGACAGGCTGGTAGGTCATATTTTGAGACATGCTGGGTTGGATAATTTATCAGTGGAGGGAACAGTCGAAGGTAAGAACTGTAGAGGAAGACAGTGATTAGAATATATGAATCAGATAACTGATGACATGGATTGTAAGGGTTATGTAGAGATGAAGAGGTTAGAACAAGACAGGAAGGGATGGAGGATTGCATCAAACCAGTCGAAAAACTTATGCGAAAAAAAAAAAATATTGACTAACATCTAAGGAAAAAAATATAAGTTTCTATGCTAATAAG